>OX463227.1:161051009-161063509 GCA_949820135.1 Sylvilagus floridanus | reverse complement strand
GCCTAACCCTAACCCTAGCCCTAGCCCTAGCCGTAGACCTAGCCCTAGTCCTAACCCTAAACCTAGACTTACCCTAAACCTAGCCCTAGCCCTAACACTATCCCTAGCACTAGCCCTAGCCCTAGCTCTAGCCCTAGCCCTAGCCCTAACCCTAGCCCTAACCCTAACGCTAACCCTAAACCTAAGCCTAGCCCTAACCCTAAACCTCGCCTTAACCTAACCCTAACCCTAATCCTAACCCTAGCCCTAGCCCTAGCCCTAGCCCTAGCCCTAAACCTAACCCTAACCCAAGACCTAGTCCTAACCCTAGCCCTAACCATAACCCTAACCCTAAACCTAACACTAGCCCTAGCCCTAGCCCTAGCCCTAGCCCTAGCCCAAACCCTAACCCTAAACCTAACCCTCGCCCTAGCCCTAGCCCTAAACCTAACCCTAAACCTAGCCCTGGCCCTAACCCTAGCCCTAACCCTAACCCTAACCCTAACCCTAGCCCTAGCCCTAGCCCTAGCCCTAGCCCTAACCCTAACCCAAACCCTAGCTCTAGACCTAGCCCTATCCCTAGCCCTAGCCCTAGCCCTAACCCTAAACCTAACCCAAGCCCTAACCCTAACCCTAGCACTAGCCTCAACCCTAACCCTAGCCCTAACCCTAACCCAAGCCTTAGCCCTAGCCCTAGCCCTGACCCTAGCCCTAGACCTAACCCTAACCCTATCCCTAGCCCTAGCCCTAGCCCTAACACTAACCCTAAACCTAGCACTAGACCTAGCCCTAGACCTAGACCTGGCCCTAGCCCTAACCCTAACCCTAGTCCCAGCCCTGGCACTAGCCCTAGCCCTAGCCCTAACCCTAACCCTAGCCCCAGCCCTAGCCCTAGCCCTAGCCCTAGCCCTAACCCTAACCCTAACCCTAACCCTAAACCTAGCCCTAAACGTAACCCTAACCATAGCCCTAGCCCTAACTCTAACCCTAACCCTAACCCTAACCCTAACCCTAGCCCTAGCCCTAGCCCTAGCCGTAGACCTAGCCCTAGTCCTAACCCTAAACCTAGACTTAGCCCTAACCCTAGCCCTAGCCCTAACACTAACCCTAGCACTAGCCCTAGCCCTAGCTCTAGCCCTAGCCCTAACCAAAGCCCTAACCCTAACGCTAACCCTAAACCTAAGCCTAGCCCTAACCCTAACCCTAGCCCTAAACCTATGCCTAGCCCTAGACCTCACGATAACCCTAGCCCTAGCCCTAGCCCTAGCCCTAGCCCTAAACCTAACCCTAACACTAACCCTAGCCCTAAACCTAAACCTAACCCTAGCCCTAGCCCTAACTCTAACCCTAAACCTAACCCTAGCCCTATCCCTAAACCTAACACTAGCCCTAGCCCTAGCCCTAGCCCTCACGATATCCCTAGCCCTAGCCCTAGCCATAGCCCTAGCCCTAGCCCTAACCCTAACCCTAACCCTAACACTAACCCTAGCCCTAAGCCTAACCCTAACCCTAGCCCTAGCCCTAGCCGTAGACCTAGCCCTAGTCCTAACCCTAAACCTAGACTTACCCTAAACCTAGCCCTAGCCCTAACACTATCCCTAGCACTAGCCCTAGCCCTAGCTCTAGCCCTAGCCCTAGCCCTAACCCTAGCCCTAACCCTAACGCTAACCCTAAACCTAAGCCTAGCCCTAACCCTAAACCTCGCCTTAACCTAACCCTAACCCTAATCCTAACCCTAGCCCTAGCCCTAGCCCTAGCCCTAGCCCTAAACCTAACCCTAACCCAAGACCTAGTCCTAACCCTAGCCCTAACCATAACCCTAACCCTAAACCTAACACTAGCCCTAGCCCTAGCCCTAGCCCTAGCCCAAATCCTAACCCTAAACCTAACCCTCGCCCTAGCCCTAGCCCTAAACCTAACCCTAAACCTAGCCCTGGCCCTAACCCTAGCCCTAACCCTAACCCTAACCCTAACCCTAGCACTAGCCCTAGCCCTAGCCCTAGCCCTAACCCTAACCCAAACCCTAGCCCTTGACCTAGCCCTAACCCTAGCCCTAACCCTAACCCTAACCCTAACCCAAGCCCTAACCCTAACCCTAGCACTAGCCTCAACCCTAACCCTAGCCCTAACCCTAACCCAAGCTTTAGCCCTAGCCCTAGCCCTGACCCTAGCCCTAGACCTAACCCTAGCCCTAGCCCTAGCCCTAACCCTAAAACTAACCCTAACCCTATCCCTATTCCTAGCCCTAGCCCTAACACTAACCCTAAACCTAGCACTAGACCTAGCCCTAGACCTAGACCTAGCCCTAGCCCTAAACCTAACCCTAGTCCCAGCCCTGGCACTAGCCCTAGCCCTAGCCCTAACCCTAACCCTAGCCCCAGCCCTAGCCCTAGCCCTAGCCCTAACCCTAACCCTAACCCTAACCCTAAACCTAGCCCTAAACGTAACCCTAACCATAGCCCTAGCCCTAACTCTAACCCTAACCCTAACCCTAGCCCTAACCCTAGCCCTAGCCCTAGCCCTAACCCTAACCCTAACCCTAGCCCTAGCCCTAGCCGTAGACCTAGCCCTAGTCCTAACCCTAAACCTAGACTTAGCCCTAACCCTAGCCCTAGCCCTAACACTAACCCTAGCACTAGCCCTAGCCCTAGCTCTAGCCCTAGCCCTAGCCCTAACGAAAGCCCTAACCCTAACGCTAACCCTAAACCTAAGCCTAGCCCTAACCCTAACCCTAGCCCTAAACCTATGCCTAGCCCTAGCCCTCACGATAAACCTAGCCCTAGCCCTAGACCTAGCCCTAGCCCTAAACCTAACCCTAACACTAACCCTAGCCCTAAACCTAACCCTAACCCTAGCCCTAGCCCTAACTCTAACCCTAAACCTAACCCTAGCCCTATTCCTAACCCTAACCCTAGCCCTAGCCCTAGCCCTAGCCCTCACGATATCCCTAGCCCTAGCCCTAGCCCTAGCCCTAGCCCTAACCCTAACCCTAACACTAACCCTAGCCCTAAGCCTAACCCTAACCCTAGCCCTAGCCCTAGCCGTAGACCTAGCCCTAGTCCTAACCCTAAACCTAGACTTAGCCCTAACCCTAGCCCTAGCCCTAACACTATCCCTAGCACTAGCCCCAGCCCTAGCTCTAGCCCTAGCCCTAGCCCTAACCCTAGCCCTAACCCTAACGCTAACCCTAAACCTAAGCCTAGCCCTAACCATAAACCTAGCCCTAAACCTAACCCTAACCCTAACCCTAACCCTAGCCCTAGACCTAGCCCTAGCCCTAGCCCTAAACCTAACCCTAACCCAAGCCCTAGTCCTAACCCTAGCCCTAACCATAACCCTAACCCTAAACCTAACACTAGCCCTAGCCCTAGCCCTAGCCCTAGCCCAACCCCTAACCCTAAACCTAACCCTCGCCCTAGCCCTAGCCCTAACCCTAACCCTAAACCTAGCCCTGGCCCTAACCCTAGCCCTAACCCTAACCCTAACCCTAACCCTAGCCCTAGCCCTAGCCCTAGCCCTAGCCCTAGCCCTAACCCTAACACAAACCCTAGCACTAGACCTAGCCCTATCCCTAGCCCTAGCCCTAGCCCTAACCCTAAACCTAACCCAAGCCCTAACCCTAACCCTAGCACTAGCCTCAACCCTAACCCTAGCCCTAACCCTAACCCAAGCCTTAGCCCTAGCCCTAGCCCTGACCCTAGCCCTAGACCTAACCCTAGCCCTAGCCCTAGCCCTAACCCTAAAACTAACCCTAACCCTATCCCTAGCCCTAGACCTAGCCCTAACACTAACACTAAACCTAGCACTAGCCCTAGACCTAGCCCTAGCCCTAGCCCCACCCCTAACCCTAACCCTAACCCTAGCCCTAGCCCTAGCCCCACCCCTAACTCTAACCCTAACCCTAGCCCTAGCCCTAACCCTTGCCCTAACCCTAACCCTATCCCTAACCCTAACTCTAGCCCTAGCCCTAACCCTAGCCCTAGCCCTAATTCTAACTCTAACCCTAAACCTATCCCTAACACTAACTCTATCCCTAGCCCTAACCCTAGCCCTAGCCCTAACTCTAACTCTAACCCTAACCCTAGCCCTAGCCCTAAACCTAGCCCTAGCCCTAACCATAGCCCTCATCCTAGCCCTAACCCTAACCGTAATCCTAACCCTGGCCCTAGCCCTAGCCCTAGCCCTAGCCCTAGCCCTAACCCTAACCCTAACCCTAAACCTAGCCCTAAACCTAACCCTAACCATAGCCCTAGCCCTAACTCTAACCCTAACCCTAACCCTAGCCCTAACCCTAGCCCTAGCCCTAGCCCTAGCGCTAACCCTAACCCTAACCCTAGCCCTAACCCTAACCCTAACTAACCCTAAACCTAGACCTAGCCCTAGCCCTAGCCCTAACCCAACCCTAGCCCTAGCCTTAACCCTAACCCTAACCCTAACCCTAGCCCTAGCACTAGCCCTAGCCCTAAGCCTAAATCTAAACCTCACCCTAACCCTAACTCTAGCCCTAGCCCTAACCCTAGCCCTAGCCCTAACCCTAACCCTAACCCTAGGCCTAGCCCTAACCCTAGCCCTAAACCTAACTCTAACCCTAGCCCTAGATCTAACTCTAACCGTAACCCTAACCCTAGCCCTAACCCTAACCCTAACCCTAACCCTAACCCTAGCCCTAGCCTTACCCTAGCCCTAGCCCTAAACCTAAACCTACCCTTAGCCCTAACCATAGCCCTAGCCCTAACCCTAACTCTAGCACTAGCCCTAGCCCTAGCCCTAGCCCAACCCTAGCCCTAGCCCTAGCCCTAACCCTAACCCTAACCTAAGCCCAGCCCTAACATTAACCCTAGCCCTAAACCTAACCCTAAACCTAACCCTAAAGATAACCCTAGCCCAGGCCTTAGCCCTAACCCTCACCCTAACCCTAACCTTGTCCCTAGCCCTAGCCCTAGCCCTAGCCCTAGCCCTAACCCTAGCCCTAACCCTAAACCTAACCCTAGCCCTAGAAATAGCCCTAGCCCTAACCCTAACCCTAGCCCTAAACCTAACCCTAACCCTAACCCTAGCCCTAGACCTAGCCCTAGCCCTAGCCCTAACCCTAACCCTAACCCTAACCCTAACCTAGCACTAGCCCTAGTTCTAGCCCTAGCCCAAGCCCCACCCCTAACCCTAAACATAACCCTAACCCTACAACTAGCCCTAGCCCTAGCCCTAACCCTAACCCTATCACTAACCCTAAATCTAGCCCTAGCCCTAACCCTAGCCCTAACCCTAGGCCTAGCCCTAGCCCTAGCACTAAACCTAACCCTAACCCTAGCCCTAACCCTAACCCTAACTAACCCTAAACCTAGACCTAGCCCTAGCCCTAGCCCTAACCCAACCCTAGCCCTAACCCTAACACTAACCCTAACCCTAGCCCTAGCCCTAGCCCTAGCCCTAAGCCTAAATCTAACCCTAACCCTAACCCTAACTCTAGCCCTAGCCCTAACCCTAGCCCTAGCCCTAACCATAACCCTAACCCTAACCCTAGCCCTAGCCCTAGCCCTAGCCCTAACACTAACCCTAACCCTAACCCTATCCCTAAACCTAACGCTAACCCTAGCCCTAGCCCTTACTCTAACCCTAACCCTAAAACTAGCCCTAACCCTAACCCTAGCCCTAACCCTAACCCTAACCCTAGCCCTAGCCCTAGCTCTAGCCCTAGCCCTAACCCTAAACGTACCCTTAGCCCTAACCATAGCCCTAGCCCTAACCCTAACGCTAGCACTAGCCCTAGCCCTAGCCCTAGCCCAACCCTAGCCCTAACCCTAGCCCTAACCCTAACCCTAACCTAAGCCCAGCCCTAACCTTATCCCTAGCCCTAAACCTAACCCTAAACCTAACCCTAACCCTAGACGTAGCCCGAGCCCTAGACCAAGCCCTAACCCTAACCCTAACCCTAGCCCTAGCCCAGGTTCTAGCCCTAACCAAAACCGTAACCCTAACCCTAGCACTAGACCTAGCCCTAGCCCTAGACCTAGCCCCAGCCCTAACCCTAAACCTACCCCTAGCACTAGCCCTAGCCCTAGCTCTATACCTAACCCTAACCCTAGCCCTTGCCCTAGCCCTAGACCTAGCCCTAACCCTAACCCTAACCCTAGCCCTAGCCCTAACCCTAGCCCTAAACCTAAAATTATCCCTAGCCCTAGCCCTAGCCCAAACCCTAGCCCTAACCCTAAACCTAACCCTAGCCCTAACCCTAGCCCTAGCCCTAACTCTAACCCTAACCCTAGCACTAGCCCTAACCCTAACCCTGCCCTAGCCCTAGCCCTAGCCCTAGCCCTAACCCTAACCGTAACCCTAACACTAAACCTAGCACTAGCCCTAGCCCTAGCCCTAGCCCTAGCCCCACCCCTAACCCTAACCCTAACCCTAGCCCTAGCCCTAGCCCCACCCCTAACCCTAACCCTAAACCTAGCCGTAGCCCTAACCCTTGCCCTAACCCTAACCCTATCCCTAACCCTAACTCTAGCCCTAGCCCTAACCCTAGCCCTAGCCCTAATTCTAACTCTAACCCTAAACCTATCCCTAACACTAACTCTAGCCCTAGCCCTAACCCTAGCCCTAGCCCTAACTCTAACTCTAACCCTAACCCTAGCCCTAGCCCTAAACCTAGCCCTAGCCCTAACCGTAGCCCTAATCCTAGCCCTAACCCTAACACTAACCCTAACCCTGGCCCTAGCCCTAGCCCTAGCCCTAGCCCTCACGATAACCCTAGCCCTAGCCCTAGACCTAGCCCTAGCCCTAGCCCTCACGATAACCCTAGCCCTAACCCTAGCTCTAACCCTAACCCTAACCCTAGACCTAGCCCTAGCCCTAGCCCTCACGATAACCCTAGCCCTAGCCCTAGCCCTAGCCCTAGCCCTAGCCCTAACCCTAACCCTAACCCTAACACTAACCCTAGGCCTAAGCCTAACCCTAACCCTAGCCCTAGCCCTAACTCTAAACCTAAACCTAACCCTAGCCCTAACCCTAACCCTAGCCCAAAACCTAACCCTAACACTAACCCTAACCCTAGCCCTAGCCCTAGCCGTAGACCTAGCCCTAGTCCTAAGCCTAAACCTAGACTTAGCCCTAACCCTAGCCCTAGCCCTAACACTAACCCTAGCACTAGCCCTAGCCCTAGCTCTAGCCATAGCCCTAGGCCTAACGAAAGCCCTAACCCTAACGCTAACCCTAAACCTAAGCCTAGCCCTAACCCTAACCCTAGCCCTAAACCTATGCCTAGCCCTAGCCCTCACGATAACCCTAGCCCTAGCCCTAGCCCTAGCCCTAGCCCTAAACCTAACCCTAACACTAACGCTAGCCCTAAACCTAACCCTAACCCTAGCCCTGGCCCTAGCCCTAGCCCTAACTCTAACCCTAAACCTAACCCTAGCCCTATCCCTAACCCAAGCCCTAGCCCTAGCCCAACCACTAACCCTAAACCTAACCCTCGCCCTAGCCCTAGCCCTAACCCTAAACCTAACCCAAGCCCTAACCCTAACCCTAACACTAGCCTCAACCCTAACCCTAGCCCTAACCCTAAGCCAAGCCTTAGCCCTAGCCCTAGCCCTGACCCTAGCCCTAGACCTAACCCTAGCCCTAGCCCTAGCCCTAACCCTAAAACTAACCCTAACCCTATCCCTAGACCTAGCCCTAGCCCTAACACTAACACTAAACCTAGCACTAGACCTAGCCCTAGACCTAGACCTAGCCCTAGCCCTAAACCTAACCCTAGTCCCAGCCCTAGCATTAGCCCTAGCCCTAGCACTAACACTAACACTAGCCCCAGCCCTAGCCCTAGCCCTAGCCCTAGCCCTAACCCTAACCCTAACCCTAACCCTAAACCTAGCCCTAAACCTAACCCTAACCCTAGCCCTAGCCCTAACTCTAACCCTAACCCTAACCCTAGCCCTAACCCTAGCCCTAGCCCTAGCCCTAGCCCTAACCCTAACCCTAACCCTAGCACTAACCCTAACCCTAACTAACCCTAAACCTAGACCTAGCCCTAGCCCTATCCCTAACCCAACCCTAGCCCTAGCCTTAACCCTAACCCTAACCCTAGCCCTAGCACTAGCCCTAGCCCTAAGCCTAAATCTAAACCTCACCCTAACCCTAACTCTAGCCCTAGCCCTAGCCCTAGCCCTAACCCTAAACCTAACCCTAACCCTAGCCCTAAACCTAACTCTAACCCTAGCCCTAGATCTAACTCTAACCGTAACCCTAACCCTAGCCCTAACCCTAACCCTAGCCCTAACCCTAACCCTAACCCTAACCCTAGCCCTAGCCCTAGCCCTAGCCCTAGCCCTAACCCTAAACCTACCCTTAGACCTAACCATAGCCCTAGCCCTAACCCTAACCCTAGCACTAGCCCTAGCCCTAGCCCTAGCCCAACCCTAGCCCTAGCCCTAGCCCTAACCCTAACCCTAACCTAAGCCCAGCCCTAACATTAACCCTAGCCCTAATCCTAAACCTATACCTAAACCTAACCCTAGCCCAGGCCCTAGCCCTAACCCTAACCCTAACCCTAAACTTATCCCTAGCCCTAGCCCTAGCCCTAGGCCTAGCCCTAACCCTCGCCCTAACCCTAAACCTAACCCTAGCCCTAGACATAGCCCTAGCCCTAACCCTAACCCTAGCCCTAAACCTAACCCTAACCCTAACCCTAGCCCTAGACCTAGCCCTAGCCCTAGCCCTAGCCCTAACCATAACCCTAACCCTAACCCTAAACCTAGCACTAGCCCTAGTCCTAGCCCTAGCCCAAGCCCCACCCCTATCCATAAACCTAACCCTAACCCTAGCCCTAGCCCTAGCCCTAGCCCTAACCCTAACCCTATCACTAACCCTAACTCTAGCCCTAGCCCTAACCCTAGCCCTAGCCCTAACTCTAACTCTAACCCTAACCCTAGCCTTAGCCCTAATCCTAGCCCTAACCCTAACCCTAACCCTAACCCTGGCCCTAGCCCTAACTCTAAACCTAAACCTAACCCTAGACCTAACCCTAACCCTAGCCCAAAACCTAACCCTAACAATAACCCTAACCCTAGCCCTAGCCCTAGCCGTAGACCAAGCCCTAGTACTAACCCTAAACCTAGCCTTAGCCCTAACCCTAGCCCTAGCCCTAACACTAACCCTAGCACTAGCCCTAGCCCTACCTCTAGCCCTAGCCCTAGCCCTAACCCTAGCCCTAACCCTAACGCTAAACCTAAACCTAAGCCTAGCCCTAACCCTAACCCTAGCCCTAAACCTAACCCTAACCCTAACCCTAAACCTAACCCTAGCCCTAGACCTAGCCCTAGCCCTAGCCCTAACCCTAACCCTAACCCAAGCCCTAGTCCTAACCCTAGCCCTAAACACAACCCTAACCCTAACCCAAACACTAGCCTTAGCCCTAGCCCCACCCCTAACCCTAACCCTAACCCTCGCCCTAGCCCTAGCCCTAACACTAACCCTAACCCAAACCCTTGCCCTTGCCCTAGCCCTAGCCCTAACACTAACCCTAACCCTAGCCCTGGCCCTAACCCTAGCCCTAACACTAACCCTAACCCTAACCCTAGCCCTAGACCTAGCCCTAGCCCTAGCCCTAACCCTAACCCTAACCCTAGCCCTAGCCCTAGCCCTAGCCCTAGCCCTAACCCTAAATCTAACCCTAGCCCTAACACTAACCCTAACCCTAACCCTAGCCCTAGACCTAGCCCTAGCCCTAGCCCTAACCCTAACCCTAACCCTAGCCCTAGCCCTAGCCCTAGCCCTAGCCCTAACCCTAAATCTAACCCTAGCCCTAACGTTAACCCTAACACTAACCCTAACCCTGGACATAGCCCTAGCCCTAGCCCTTAACCTAACCCTAGCCCTAACCCTAACCACAACCCTAACCCTAGCCCTAGCCCGAGCCCTAGCCCTAACCCTAACCCAAACCCTAACACTAGCCCTATCCCTAGCCCTAGCCCTAGCCCCACCCCTAACCCTAACCCTAACCCTCGCCCTAGCCCTAGCCCTAACACTAACCCTAACCCAAACCCTTGCCCTCGCCCTAGCCCTAGCCCTAACCCTAACCCTAACCCTACCCCTGGCCCTAACCCTAGCCCTAACTCTAACCCTAACGAGAACCCTAGCCATAGCCCTAACCCTAGCCCTAGCCCTAACCCTAACCCTAACCCTAACCCTAACCCTAGCCCTAGCCCTAGCCCTATCCCTAGCCCTAGCCCTAGCCCTAACCCTAAATCTAACCCTAGCCCTAACCCTAACCCTAACACTAACCCTAATCCTAGACATGGCCTTAGCCCTAGCCCTAACCCTAACCCCAACCCTAACCCTAGCCCTAGCCCGAGCCCTAGCCCTAACCCTAACCCTAACCCTAACCCTAACTCTAGCCCTAGCCCTAACCCAAGCCCTAGCCCTAACCCTAACCCTAAACCTAGCCCTAGCCCTAGCACTAACCCTAGACCTAGCCCTTACCCTAAATCTACACTTAGCCCTAACCCTAGCCCTAGGCCTAGCCCTAACCCTAAAGCTAACTCTAGCCCGAGCCCTAACCCTAACCCTAGCCCTAACCCTAAACCTAACCCTAGCCCTAGGCCTAGCCTTAGCCGTAACCCTAACCCTAACCCTAACCCTAACCCTAATCCTAAACCTAAGCCCAGCCCTAATCTTAAACCTAGCCCTAAACCTAACCCTAACCCTAACCCTAACACTAGCCGTAGCCCTAGCCCTAGCCCTAGCCCTAACCCTAACCCTAACCCTAACCATAGCCCTAGCCCTGGCCTCAGCCCTAATCCTAACACTAAACCTAAACCTAGCACTAGCCCTAGCCCTAGCCCTAGCCCTAGCCCTAGCCCCAGCCCTAACGCTAAACCTAGCCCTAGCACTAGCCATAGCCCTAGCCCTAAACCTAACCCTAACCCTTGCCCTAGCCCTAGCCCTAGCCCTAACCCTAATCCTTACCCTAGCCCTATCCCTAACCCTAGCCCTAACCCTAACACTAACCCTAGCCCTAGCCCTAGCCCTAGCCCTAGCCCTAGACCTAACCCTAACCCTAGCACTAGCCTCAAACCTAACCCTAGCCCTAACCCTATCCCAAGAACTAGCTCTAGCCCTAGCCCTATCCCTAGACCTAACCCTAGCCCTATCCCTAGCCCTAACCCTAAACCTAACCCTAACCCTCTCCCTAGACCTAGCCCTAGCCCTAGCCCTAGCCATACCCGAGCCCTAACCCTAACCCTAACCCTTGCCCTAGCCCTAGACCTAGCCCTAACCCTAAACCTAAACCTAGCCCTAGCCCTAGCCCTAGACCTGACCCTAGCCCTAGACCTAACCCTAACCCAAGCCCTAGCCCTAGCACAAGACCTGACCCTAGCCCTAGACCTAACCCTAGCCCTATCCCTAGCCCTAATCCTAAAACTAACCCTAACCCTATCCCTAGCCCTAGCCCTTGCCCTAATCCTAACCCTAAACCTAGCACTAGCCCTAGCCCTAGACCTAGCCCTAGCCCTAGCCCTAACCCTAACCCTAGCCCCATCCCTAGCCCTAGCCCTAGCCCTAGCCCTAACCCTAACCCTAGCCCCAGCCCTAGCCCTAGCCCTAGCCCTAGCCCTAGCCCTAACCCTAACCCTAACCCTAACCCTAAACCTAACTCTAGCCCTAGCCCTAACCCTAGCCCTAGCCCTAACCCTAACCCTAAACCTAGACCTAGCCCTAGCCCTAGCCCTATCACAAACCATAAACCTAACCCTAATCCTAACATTAGCCCTAACCCTAACCCTAACACTAGCCCTAGCTCTAACTCTAATCCTAACCCTAACCGTAACCCTAACCCTAACCCTAGCCCTTACCCTAACCCTAACCCTAACCCTAGCACTAACCCTAGACCTAGCCCTTACCCTAAACCTAAACCTAACCCTAGACCTAACCCTAACCCTAGCTCAAAACCTAACCCTAACAATAACCCTATCCCTAGCCCTAGCCCTAGCCGTAGACCTAGCCCTAGTCCTAACCCTAAACCTAGCCTTAGCCCAACCCTAGCCCTAGCCCTAACACTAACCCTAGCACTAGCCCTAGCTCTAGCTCTAGCCCTAGCCCTAGCCCTAACCCTAGCCCTAACCCTAACGCTAAACCTAAACCTAAGCCTAGCCCTAACCCTAACCCTAGCCCTAAACCTAACCCTAACCCTAACCCTAGCCCTAGACCTAGCCCTAGCCCTAGCCCTAACCCTAACCCTAACCCAAGCCCTAGTCCTAACCCTAGCCCTAACCATAACCAACCCAAAACCTAACACTAGCCCTATCCCTAGCCCTAGCCCTAGCCCCACCCCTAACCCTAACCCTAACCCTCGCCCTAGCCCTAGCCCTAACACTAACCCTAACCCAAACCCTTGCCCTCGCCCTAGCCCTAGCCCTAACCCTAACCCTAACCCTAGCCCTGGCCCTAACCCTAGCCCTAACTCTAACCCTAACCCTAACCCTAGCCCTAGCCCTAACCCTAGCCCTAGCCCTAACCCTAACCCTAAACCT
>OX463227.1:161023509-161026009 GCA_949820135.1 Sylvilagus floridanus | reverse complement strand
CCCTAGCCCTAGCCCTAGCCCAAACCCTAAACCAACCCTTAGACCTAACCCTAGCCCTAGCCCTAACCCTAACCCTAAAGCTAACTCTAGCCCGAGGCCTAACCCTAGCCCTAGCCCTAACCCTAACCCTAACCCTAACACTAACCCTAACCCTAGCCCTAGCCCTAGCCCTAGACCTAGCCCTAGCCCTATCCCTAAACCTAGACTTAGCCCTAACCCTAGCCCTAGCCTTAACCCTAACCCTAGGACTAGCCCTAGCCCTAGCTCTAGCCCTAGCCCTAGCCCTAACCCTAGCACTAACCCTAAACCTAACCCTAAACCTAAGCGTAGCCCTAACCCTAACCCTAGCCCTAAACCTAACCCTAACTCTAACCCTAACCCTAACCTTAGCCCTAGACGTAGCCCTAGCCCTAGCCCTAACCCTAACCCAAGCCCTAGTCCAGACCCTAGCCATAACCCTAACCCTAACCCTAATCCTAGCACTAGCCCTAGCCCTAGCCCTAATCCTAGCCCCACCCCTAACCCTAACCCTAACCCTAGCCCTAGCCCTAGCCCTAACCCTAACCCTAAACCTAAACCTTGCCCTAGCCCTAGGCCTAGACCTAGCCCTAACCCTAACCCTAGCCCTAGAGCTAACCCTAGCCCTAACCCTAACCCTAACCATAGCCCTAGCCCTAGCCCTAGCCCAAACCCTAACCCTAACCCTAGCCCTAGGCCTAGCCCTAGCCCTAGGACTAGCACTAGCCCTAAACCTAACCCTAACCCTAACCCTAGCCCAAACCCTAAACCTGACACTAACTCTAACCCTAGACATAGCCCTATCCCTAGCCCTAACCCTAACCCTAGCCCTAAACCTAACCCTAACCCTAGCCCTAACCCTAACCCTAGCCCTAACCCTAACCCTAACCCTAAACCTAACCCTAGCCCAGCCCTAGCCCTAACCCTAAACCAACCCTTAGCCCTAACCCTAGCCCTAGCCCTATCCCTAACCCTAAAGCTAACTCTAGCCCGAGCCCTAACCCTAGCCCTAGCCCTAACCCTAACCCTAACCGTAGCCCTAGCCTTAGCCCTAGCCCTAACCCTAACAATAACCCTAACCCTAGCCCTAAAACTAACCCTAACACTAGCCCTAGCCCTAACTCTAACCCTAACCCTAACCCTAGCCCTAACCAAAGCCCTAAACCTAACCCTAACACTAAAACTAACCCTAGCCCTAGCCCTAGCCCTAGACCTAGCCCTAGCCTTAACCCTAAATCTAGCCTTACCCCTAACCCTAGCATTAGCCCTAACCTTAACCCTTACCCTAGCCCTAGCCCTTGCTCTAGCCCTAGCCCTAGCCCTAAACCTGGCCCTAACCCTAACGCTAACGCTAAACCTAAGCCTAGCCCTAACCCTAATCCTAATCCTAACCCTAGCCCTAGCCCTAGCCCTAGCCTTAACCCTAACCCTAACCCTAACCCAAGCCCTAGTCCTAACCCTAGCCCTAACCCTAACCCTAACCCTAACCCTAACACTACCCCTAGCCCTAGCCCTAGCCCTAGCCCCACTCCTAACCCTAACCCTAACCCTAGCCCTAGACCTAGCCCTAACCCTAACCCTAACCCTAACCCTTGCCCTAGCCCTAGCCATAGCCCTAACCCTAACCCTAAACCTAACCCTAACCCTAGCCCTAGCCCTAGCCCTAACCCTAACCCTAACCCTAAACCTAGCCCTAACCCTAACCCTAACACTAACCCTAGCCGTAGACTTCGCCCAATCCCTAGCCCTAACCCTAACCCTAGCCCTAATCCTAACCCTAACCCTAACCCTAGCCCTAGCCCAATCCCTAGCCCTAACAATAACACTAACCCTAACCCGATCTCTAGACCTAGCCCTAACCCTAGCCCTAGCCCTAACCCTAACCCTGACCCTAGCCCTAGCCCTAGCCCTAGCACCAACCCTAACCCTAACCCGAACCCTAACCCTAGCCCTAAGCCTAACCCTAACCCTAGCCCTAGCCCTAACTATACCCCTAACCCTAACCCTAGCCCTAAACCTAACCCTAGCCCTAACCCTAAACCTAACCCTAACACTAGCCCTAGCCCTAGCCCTAGCCCAAACACTAAACCAACCCTTAGACCTAACCCTAGCCCTAGCCCTAACCCTAACCCTAAAGCTAACTCTAGCCCGAGACCTAACCCTAGCCCTAGCCCTAACCCTAACCCTAGCCCTAGCCCTAGCCCAGCCCTAGCCCTAACCCTAACCCTAACCCTAACCCTAACCCTAGCCCGAGCCCTAGCCCTAACCCTAACACTAACCCTAACCCTAGCCCTAGCCCTAGCCCTAGACCTAGCCCTAGCCCTAACCCTAAACCTAGCCTTAGCCCTAACCCTAGCCCTAGCCCTAACTCTAACCCTAGCGCTAGCCCTAGCCCTAGCCCTAGCCCTAGCCCTAGACCTAACCCTATCCCTAAACCTAACCCTAACCCTAAACATAAGCCTAGCCCTAACCCTAACCCTAC
>OX463227.1:161008509-161011009 GCA_949820135.1 Sylvilagus floridanus | reverse complement strand
AATCCTAATCCTAACCCTAGCCCTAGCCCTAGCCCTAGCCTTAACCCTAACCCTAACCCTAACCCAAGCCCTAGTCCTAACAATAGCCCTAACCCTAACCCTAACCCTAACCCTAACACTACCCCTAGCCCTAGCCCTAGCCCTAGCCCCACTCCTAACCCTAACCCTAACCCTAGCCCTAGACCTAGCCCTAACCCTAACCCTAACCCTAACCCTTGCCCTAGCCCTAGCCATAGCCCTAACCCTAACCCTAAACCTAACCCTAACCCTAGCCCTAGCCCTAGCCCTAACCCTAACCCTAACCCTAAACCTAGCCCTAACCCTAACCCTAACACTAACCCTAGCCGTAGACTTCGCACAATCCCTAGCCCTAACCCTAACCCTAGCCCTAATCCTAACCCTAACCCTAACCCTAGCCCTAGCCCAATCCCTAGCCCTAACAATAACACTAACCCTAACCCGATCTCTAGACCTAGCCCTAACCCTAGCCCTAGCCCTAACCCTAACCCTGACCCTAGCCCTAGCCCTAGCCCTAGCACCAACCCTAACCCTAACCCGAACCCTAACCCTAGCCCTAAGCCTAACCCTAACCCTAGCCCAAGCCCTAACTATACCCCTAACCCTAACCCTAGCCCTAAACCTAACCCTAGCCCTAACCCTAAACCTAACCCTAACACTAGCCCTAGCCCTAGCCCTAGCCCAAACACTAAACCAACCCTTAGACCTAACCCTAGCCCTAGCCCTAACCCTAACCCTAAAGCTAACTCTAGCCCGAGACCTAACCCTAGCCCTAGCCCTAACCCTAACCCTAGCCCTAGCCCTAGCCCAGCCCTAGCCCTAACCCTAACCCTAACCCTAACCCTAACCCTAGCCCGAGCCCTAGCCCTAACCCTAACACTAACCCTAACCCTAGCCCTAGCCCTAGCCCTAGACCTAGCCCTAGCCCTAACCCTAAACCTAGCCTTAGCCCTAACCCTAGCCCTAGCCCTAACTCTAACCCTAGCGCTAGCCCTAGCCCTAGCCCTAGCCCTAGCCCTAGACCTAACCCTATCCCTAAACCTAAACCTAACCCTAAACATAAGCCTAGCCCTAACCCTAACCCTACCGCTAAACCTAACCCTAAACCTAACCCTAAACCTAGCTCTAGACCTAGCCCTAGCCCTAGCACTAACCGTAACCCTAACCCTAAACCTAGCCCTAGCCCTAGCCCTAGCTCTAACCCTAAGCCTAAACCTAACCCTAGCCCTAGCCCTAACCCTAACCCTTGCCCTAGCCCTAGCCCTAGCTCTAGCCCTAGCCCTAGCCCTAGCCCTAACCCTAGCCCTAACCCTAACGCTAACCCTAAACCTAAGCCTAGCCCTAGGCTTAGCTCTAGCCCTCGCCCTAGCCTTAAAATTAACCCAAACCCTAACCCAAGCCCTAGTCCTAACCCTAGCCCTAAACCTAACCCTAACCCTAAGCCTAGCACTACCCCTAGCCCTAGCCCTAGCCCTAGCCCCACGCCTAACCCTAACCCTAGCCCTAGACCTAGCACTAACCCTAACCCTAACCCTAAACCTTGCCCTAGCCCTAGCAATAGCACTAACCCTAACCCTAGCCCTAACCCTAACCCTAACACTAACCCTAGCCGTAGACTTAGCCCTATCCCTAGCACTAACCCTAACCCTAGTCCTAACCCTAACCCTAACCCTAACCCTAGCACTAGCCCAATCCCTAGCCCTAACAATAACACTAACCCTAACCCGAACTCTAGCCCTAGCCCTAACCCTAGCCCTAGCCCTAACCCTAACCCTAACCCTATCCCTAGCCCTAGCCCTAACACTAACCCTAACCCTAGCCCTAGCCCTAGCCCTAGCCCTCACGATAACCTTAGCCCTAGCCCTAGCCCTAGCCCTAACCCTAACCCTAACACTAACCCTAGCCCTAAGCCTAACCCTAACCCTAGCCCTAGCCCTAACACTAAACCTAAACCTAACCCTACACCTAACCCTAACCCTATCCCAAAACCTAACCCTAACAATAACCCTAACCCTAGCCCTAGCCCTAGCTGTAGACCTAGCCCTAGTCCTAACCCTAAACCTAGCCTTAGCCCTAACACTAGCCCTAGCCCTAACACTAACCCTAGCACTAGCCCTAGCCCTAGCACTAGCCCTAGCCCTAGCCCTAACCCTAGCCCTAACCCTAACGCTAAACCTAAACCTAAGCCTAGCCCTAACCCTAACCCTAGCCCTACACCTAACCCTAACCCTAACCCTAACCCTAGCCCTAGACCTAGCCCTAGCCCTAGCCCTAACCCTAACCCTAACCCAAGCCCTAGTCCTAACCCTAGCCCTAACCATAACCCTAACCCTAACCCTAACACTAGCCCTAGCCCTAGCCCTAGCCCTAGCCCTAGCCCCACCCCTACCCTAACCCAAACCCTTGCCCTCGCCCTAGCCCTAGCCCTAACCCTAACCCTAACCCTAGCCCTGGCCCTAACCCTAGCCCTAACCCTAAACCT
>OX463227.1:161001009-161003509 GCA_949820135.1 Sylvilagus floridanus | reverse complement strand
CCGTAGCACTAGCCCTAACCCTAAACCTAACCCTAACCCTTGCCCTAGCCCTAGACCTAGCCCTAACCCTAACCCTAACCCTAGCCCTAGATCTAACCCTAGCCCTAACCCTAACCCTAACCCTAGCCGTAGCCCTAGCCCTAGCCCTAGCCCTAACCCTAACCCTAACCCAAGCCCTAGCCCTAGCCCTAGCCCTAGCCCTAGCCCTAACCCTAACCCTAACCCTAGCCCTAACCCTCACCCTAACACTAACCCTAAACCTAGCCCTAGCCCTAGCCCTAGCCCTAACCCTAACCCTAGCCCTAACCGTATCCCTAACCCTAACCCTGCCCTAGCCCTAACCCTAGCCCTAATCCTAACCCTAACTCTACCCATAGCCCTAGCCCTAGCCCTAGCCCTAACCCTAACACTAACCCTAGCCCTAGCCATAGCCATAGCCCTAGGCCTAGCCCTAACCCTAACCCTATCCCTAACCCTAGCCCTAACCCTAACCCTAAACCTAACACTAACCCTAGCCCTAGCCATAGCCCTAACACTAACCCTAACCCTAACTCTAGCCCTAACCCTAACCCTAGCCCTAGCCCTAACCCTAACCCTAACCCTAGCCCTAGCCCTAACCCTAACCCTAAACATAACCCTTACCCTAGCCCAAAACCTAAGCCTAACCCAAGCCCTAACTCAAACCCTAACCCAACCCTAGCGCTAACCCTAACCCTAGCCTTAACCCTTACCCTAACCCTAACCCTAACCCTAGCCCTAGCCCTAGCCCTAGCCCTAGCCCTAACCCTAAACCTACCCTTAGCCCTAACCCTAGCCCTAGCCCTAACACTAATCCTAGCACTAGCCCTAGCCCTAGCCCTAGCCCAACCCTAGCCCTAACCATAGCCCTAACCCTAACCCTAAACCTAAACCTAAGCCCAGCCCTAACCTTAAACCTAGCCCTAAGCCTAACCATAACCCTAACCATAACGCTAGCCTTAGCCCTAGCCCTAGCCCTAGCCCTAACCCTAACCCTAACCCTAACCATAGCCCTAGCCCTGGCCTCAGCCCTAACCCTAACACTAAACCTAAACCTAGCCCTAGCCCTAGCCCTAGCCCTAGCCCTAGCCCTAGCCCTAACCCCAGCCCTAACCCTAAACCTAGACCTAGCCCTAGCCATAGCTCTAGCCCCAACCCTAACCCTAATCCTAACTCTAGCCCTAACCCTAACCCTAGCCCTAGCACTAGCCTCAACCCTAACCCTAGCCCTAACCCTAACCCAAGCACTAGACCTAGCCCTAGCCCTAGACCTAACCCTAGCCCTAGCCCTATCACTAACCCTAACCCTAACCCTAAATCTTGCCCTAACCCTAACCCTAACCTTATCCCTAGCCCTAGCCCTAGCCCTAACCCTAGCCCTAACCCTAAACCTAACCCTAGCCCTAACCCTAGCCCTAGCCCTAACCCTAACCCAGGCCTAAACCTAACCCTAACCCTAACCCTAGACCTAGACCTAGCCCTAGCCCTAGCCCTAACCCTAACTCTAACCCTAACCCTAAACCTAGCACTAGCCCTAGCCCTAGCCCTAGCCCTAGCCCAAACCATAACCCTAACCCTAACCCTAGCCCAAGCCCTAGCCCTAGCCCTAGCCCTAACACTAACCCTATCCCTAACCTAACGTTAGCCCTAGCCCTAACCCTAGCCCTAGCCCTAACTCTAACTCTAACCCTAAATGTATCCCTAACCCTAACACTAGCCCTAGCCCTAACCCTAGCCCTAGCCCTAACTCTAACTCTAACCCTAACCCTATCCCTAAACCTAACCCTAGCCCTAGACCTAACCCTAGCCCTAGCCCTAACCCTAGCCCTAGCCCTAACCGTAGCCCTAATCCTAGCCCTAACCCTAACCCTAACCCTGGACTTAGCCCTAGACCTAGCCCTAACCCTAACCCTAACCCTAGCCCTAGCCCTAGCCCTAGCCCTAGCCCTAGCCCTAGCCCTAAACCTAACCCTAACCCTAACCCTAGCCCTGACCCTAACCCTAACACTAACCCTAAACCTAGCCCTAGCCCTAGCCCTTGCCCTAGCCCTAACCCTAACCCTAGTCCTAACCCTAACCCTAAACCTAGCCCTAGCCCTAGACCTAGCCCTAACCCTAAGCCAAACCCTAATTCTAGCCCTAACCCTAACCCTAGCCCTAGCCCTAACCCTAACACTAACCCTAGCCCTAGCCCTAGACCTAGCCCTAACTCTAACCCTAACCCTAACCCGAGCGCTATCCCTAACCCTAGCCCTAACCCTTACCCTAACCCTAACCCTAACACTAGCCCTAGCCCTAGCCCTAGCCCTAACCCTAAACCTACCCTTAGCCCTAACCATAGCCCTAGCCCTAACACTAATCCTAGCACTAGCCCTAGCCCTAGCCCTAGCCCAACCATAGCCCTAACCCTAGCCCTAAACCTAACCCTAAACCTAAACCTAAGCCCAGCCCTAACCTTAAACCTAGACCTAAACCTAACCCT
>OX463227.1:160988509-160993509 GCA_949820135.1 Sylvilagus floridanus | reverse complement strand
CTTGCCCTAGCCCTAGGCCTAGACCTAGCCCTAACCCTAACCCTAGCCCTAGAGCTAACCCTAGCCCTAACCCTAACCCTAACCATAGCCCTAGCCCTAGCCCTAGCCCAAACCCTAACCCTAACCCTAGCCCTAGGCCTAGCCCTAGCCCTAGGACTAGCACTAGCCCTAAACCTAACCCTAACCCTAACCCTAGCCCAAACCCTAAACCTAAAACTAACTCTAACCCTAGACATAGCCCTATCCCTAGCCCTAACCCTAACCCTAGCCCTAAACCTAACCCTAACCCTAGCCCTAACCCTAACCCTAGCCCTAACCCTAACCCTAACCCTAAACCTAACCCTAGCCCTAGCCCTAGCCCTAACCCTAAACCAACCCTTAGCCCTAACCCTAGCCCTAGCCCTATCCCTAACCCTAAAGCTAACTCTAGCCCGAGCCCTAACCCTAGCCCTAGCCCTAACCCTAACCCTAACCGTAGCCCTAGCCTTAGCCCTAGCCCTAACCCTAACAATAACCCTAACCCTTGCCCTAAAACTAACCCTAACACTAGCCCTAGCCCTAACTCTAACCCTAACCCTAACCCTAGCCCTAACCAAAGCCCTAAACCTAACCCTAACACTAACCCTAACCCTAGCCCTAGCCCTAGCCCTAGACCTAGCCCTAGCCTTAACCCTAAATCTAGCCTTACCCCTAACCCTAGCATTAGCCCTAACCTTAACCCTTGCCCTAGCCCTAGCCCTTGCTCTAGCCCTAGCCCTAGCCCTAAACCTGGCCTTAACCCTAACGCTAACGCTAAACCTAAGCCTAGCCCTAACCCTAATCCTAATCCTAACCCTAGCCCTAGCCCTAGCCCTAGCCTTAACCCTAACCCTAACCCTAACCCAAGCCCTAGTCCTAACCCTAGCCCTAACCCTAACCCTAACCCTAACCCTAACCCTAACACTACCCCTAGCCCTAGCCCTAGCCCTAGCCCCACTCCTAACCCTAACCCTAACCCTAGCCCTAGAGCTAACCCTAGCCCTAACCCTAACCCTAACCATAGCCCTAGCCCTAGCCCTAGCCCAAACCCTAACCCTAACCCTAGCCCTAGGCCTAGCCCTAGCCCTAGGACTAGCACTAGCCCTAAACCTAACCCTAACCCTAGCCCAAACCCTAAACCTAAAACTAACTCTAACCCTAGACATAGCCCTATCCCTAGCCCTAACCCTAACCCTAGCCCTAAACCTAACCCTAACCCTAGCCCTAACCCTAACCCTAGCCCTAACCCTAACCCTAACCCTAAACCTAACCCTAGCCCTAGCCCTAGCCCTAACCCTAAACCAACCCTTAGCCCTAACCCTAGCCCTAGCCCTATCCCTAACCCTAAAGCTAACTCTAGCCCGAGCCCTAACCCTAGCCCTAGCCCTAACCCTAACCCTAACCGTAGCCCTAGCCTTAGCCCTAGCCCTAACCCTAACAATAACCCTAACCCTTGCCCTAAAACTAACCCTAACACTAGCCCTAGCCCTAACTCTAACCCTAACCCTAACCCTAGCCCTAACCAAAGCCCTAAACCTAACCCTAACACTAACCCTAACCCTAGCCCTAGCCCTAGCCCTAGACCTAGCCCTAGCCTTAACCCTAAATCTAGCCTTACCCCTAACCCTAGCATTAGCCCTAACCTTAACCCTTGCCCTAGCCCTAGCCCTTGCTCTAGCCCTAGCCCTAGCCCTAAACCTGGCCTTAACCCTAACGCTAACGCTAAACCTAAGCCTAGCCCTAACCCTAATCCTAATCCTAACCCTAGCCCTAGCCCTAGCCCTAGCCTTAACCCTAACCCTAACCCTAACCCAAGCCCTAGTCCTAACCCTAGCCCTAACCCTAACCCTAACCCTAACACTACCCCTAGCCCTAGCCCTAGCTCTAGCCCCACTCCTAACCCTAACCCTAACCCTAGCCCTAGACCTAGCCCTAACCCTAACCCTAACCCTAACCCTTGCCCTAGCCCTAGCCATAACCCTAACCCTAACCCTAAACCTAACCCTAACCCTAGCCCTAGCCCTAGCCCTAACCCTAACCCTAACCCTAAACCTAGCCCTAACCCTAACCCTAACACTAACCCTAGCCGTAGACTTCGCCCAATCCCTAGCCCTAACCCTAACCCTAGCCCTAGCCCAATCCCTAGCCCTAACAATAACACTAACCCTAACCCGATCTCTAGACCTAGCCCTAACCCTAGCCCTAGCCCTAACCCTAACCCTGACCCTAGCCCTAGCCCTAGCCCTAGCACCAACCCTAACCCTAACCCGAACCCTAACCCTAGCCCTAAGCCTAACCCTAACCCTAGCCCTAGCCCTAACTATAACCCTAACCCTAACCCTAGCCCTAAACCTAACCCTAGCCCTAACCCTAAACCTAACCCTAACACTAGCCCTAGCCCTAGCCCTAGCCCAAACACTAAACCAACCCTTAGACCTAACCCTAGCCCTAGCCCTAACCCTAAACCTAAAGCTAACTCTAGCCCAAGACCTAACCCTAGCCCTAGCCCTAACCCTAACCCTAGCCCTAGCCCTAGCCCAGCCCTAGCCCTAACCCTAACCCTAACCCTAACCCTAACCCTTGCCCGAGCCCTAGCCCTAACCCTAACACTAACCCTAACCCTAGCCCTAGCCCTAGCCCTAGACCTAGCCCTAGCCCTAACACTAAACCTAGCCTTAGCCCTAACCCTAGCCCTAGCCCTAACTCTAACCCTAGCGCTAGCCCTAGCCATAGCCCTAGCCCTAGCCCTAGACCTAACCCTATCCCTAAACCTAACCCTAACCCTAAACATAAGCCTAGCCCTAACCCTAACCCTACCGCTAAACCTAACCCTAAACCTAACCCTAAACCTAGCTCTAGACCTAGCCCTAGCCCTAGCACTAACCCTAACCCTAACCCTAAACCTAGCCCTAGCCCTAGCCCTAGCTCTAACCCTAAGCCTAACCCTAACCCTAGCCCTAGCCCTAACCCTAACCCTTGCCCTAGCCCTAGCCCTAGCTCTAGCCCTAGCCCTAGCCCTAGCCCTAACCCTAGCCCTAACCCTAACGCTAACCCTAAACCTAAGCCTAGCCCTAACCCTAACCCTAATCCTATCCCTAGCCTTAGCTCTAGCCCTCGCCCTAGCCTTAAAATTAACCCAAACCCTAACCCAAGCCCTAGTCCTAACCCTAGCCCTAAACCTAACCCTAACCCTAACCCTAGCACTACCCCTAGCCCTAGCCCTAGCCCTAGCCCCACGCCTAACCCTAACCCTAGCCCTAGACCTAGCACTAACCCTAACACTAACCCTAAACCTTGCCCTAGCCCTAGCCATAGCACTAACCCTAACCCTAGCCCTAACCCTAACCCTAACACTAACCCTAGCCGTAGACTTAGCCCTATCCCTAGCCCTAACCCTAACCCTAGTCCTAACCCTAACCCTAACCCTAACCCTAGCACTAGCCCAATCCCTAGCCCTAACAATAACACTAACCCTAACCCGAACTCTAGCCCTAGCCCTAACCCTAGCCCTAGCCCTAACCCTAACCCTAACCCTATCCCTAGCCCTAGCCCTAGCACCAACCCTAACCCTAAATCGAACCCTAACCCTAGCCCTAACCCTAACCCTAACCCTAGCCCTAGCCCTAACTCTAACCCTAACCCTAACCCTAGGCCTAACCCTAACCCTAGCCCTAACCCTAAACCTAACCCTAACACAAGCCCTAGCCCTAGCCATAGCCCAAACCCTAAACCAACCCTTAGACCTAACCCTAGCCCTAGCCCTAACCCTAACCCTAAAGCTAACTCTAGCCCGAGCCCTAACCCTAGCCCTAGCCCTAACCCTAACCCTAAACCTAACACTAACCCTAACCCTAGCCCTAGCCCTAGCCCTAGACCTAGCCCTAGCCCTAGCCCTAACCCTAAACCTAGCCTTAGCCCTAACCCTAGCCCTAGCCCTAAACCTAACCCTAACCCTAACCCTAGCCCTAGCCCTAGCCCTAAACCTAACCCTAACCCTAACCCTAACCCTAACCCTAGCCCTAGACGTAGCCCTCTCCTAGCCCTAACCCTAACCCTAACCCAAGCCCTAGTCCTAACCCTAGCCATAACCCTAACCCTAACCCTAAACCTAGCACTAACCCTAGCCCTAGCCCTAGCCCCACCCCTAACCCTAACCCTAACCCTAGCCCTAGCCCTAGCCCTAACCCTAACCCTAACCCTAAACCTTGCCCTAGCCCTAGCCCTAGACCTAGCCCTAGCCCTAACCCTAGCCCTAGAGCTAACCCTAGACCTAACCCTAACCCTAACCTTAGCCCTAGCCCTAGCCCTAGCCCTAGCCCAAACCCTAACCCTAACCCTAGCCCTAGCCCTAGCCCTAGCCCTAGGACTAGCACTAGCCCTAAACCTAACCCTAACCCTAACCCTAGCCCTAACGCTAACCCTAACACTAACAGTAACCCTAGACATAGCGCTAGCCCTAGCCCTAACCCTAACCCTAGCCCTAACCCTAACCCTAACCCGAACCCTAACCCTAGCCCTAGCCCTAGCCCTAACCCTAAACCTACACTTAGCCCTAACCCTAGCCCTAGCCCTATCCCTAAAGCTAACTCTAGCCCGAGCCCTAACCCTAACACTAACCCTAACACTAGACATAGCGCTAGCCCTAGCCCTAGCCCTAAACCCTAACAATAACCCTAACCCTAACCCTAAACCTAACCCTAACACTAGCCCTAGCCCTAACTCTAACCCTAACCCTAACCCTAGCCCTAACCAAAGCCCTAAACCTAACCCTAACACTAACCCTAACCCTAGCCCTAGCCCTAGCCCTAGACCTACCCCTAGCCCTAACCCTAAACCTAGCCTTAACCCTAACCCTAGCCCTAGCCCTAACCCTAACCCTTGCACTAGCCGTAGCCCTAGCTCTAGCCCTAGCCCTAGCCCTAACCCTAACGCTAACCCTAAACCTAAGCCTAGCCCTAACCCTAACCCTAATCCTAACCCTA
>OX463227.1:160973509-160976009 GCA_949820135.1 Sylvilagus floridanus | reverse complement strand
AAACATAACCCTAAACCTAACCCTAACCCTAGCCGTAGTCCTAGCCCTAGACCAAGCCCTAACCCTAACCCTAACCCTAGACCTAGCCCAGGCCCTAGCCCTAACCCTAAACCTAACCCTAACCCTAGCACTAGCCCTAGCCCTAGCCCTAGCCCCAGCCCTAACCCTAAACCTACACCTAGCCCTAGCCCTAGCCTAGCCCTATACCTAACCCTAACCCTAGCCCTTGCCCTAGCCCTAGACCTAGCCCTAACCCTAATCCTAACCCTAACTCTAGCCCTAGCCCTAACCCTAGCCCTAACCCTAACCTTATCCCTAGCCCTAATCCTTGCCCTAGCACTAGCCCTAAACCTAGCCCTAGCCCTAGCCCTAACCCTAACCCTATCCCTAACCCTAAGTCTAGCCCTAGCCTTAACCCTAGCCATAGCCCTAACTCTAACTCTAAACCTAACCCTATCCCTAACCCTAACTCTAGCCCTAGCCCTAACAATAGCCCTAGCCCTAACTCTAACTCTAACTCTAACCCTAACCCTATCCCTAAACCTAAACCTAGCCCTAGCCCTAACCCTAGCCCTAACCCTAACCTTATCCCTAGCCCTAGCCCTAGCCCTAGCCCTAACCCTAGCCCTAACCCTAAACCTAAACCTAGCCCTAACCCTAGCCCTAGCCCTAACCCGAACCCTAGCCCTAAACCTAACCCTAACCCTAACCCTAGCCCTAGCCCTAGCCCTAGCCCTAACCATAACCCTAACCCTAAACCTAAACCTAGCACTAGCCCTAGCCCTAGCCCTAGCCCCACCCCTAACCCTAACCCAAACCCTAGCCCTAGCCCTAGATCTAGCCCTAACCCTAACCCTATCCCTAACCCTAACTCTAGGCCTCACCCTAACCCTAGCCCTAGCCCTAACTCTAACTCTAACCCTAACCCTATCCCTCACCCTAACTCAAGCCCTAGCCCTAACCCTAGCCCTAGCCCTAATTATAACTCTAACCCTAACCCTAGCCCTAGCCCAAACCCTAGCCCTAGCCCTAACCGTAGCCCTAATCCTAGCCATAACCCAAACCCTAACCCTGGCCCTAGCCCTAGCCCTAGCCCTAACCCTAGCCCTAAACCTAAACCTAACCCTAAACCTAAGCCTGGCCCTAACCCTAACCCTAGCCCTAACCCTAACCCTAACCCTAGCCCAAGCCCTAACCCTAACCCTGAACCTAGCCATAGCCCTAGCCCTAGCCCTAGCCCTAACCCTAACTCTAAACCTAACCCTAACCCTAGCCCTAGCCCTAACCCTAATCATAATCCTAAACCTAACCCTAGCCGTAACGCTAACCCTAGCCCTAAACCTAACCCTAACCCTAGCCCTAAACCTATGCCTAGGCCTAGCCCTCACGATAACCCTAGCCCTAGCCCTAGCCATAGCCCAAGCCCTAACCCTAACCCTACCACTAACCCTAGCCCTAAACCTAACCCTAACCCTAGCCCTAGCCCTAACCCTAACCCTAAACCTAACCCTAGCCCTAACCTTAACCCTAGACCTAGCCCTAGCCCTAGCCCTCACGATAACCCTAGCCCTAGACCTAGCCCTAACCCTAACCCTAACACTAACCCAAGCCCTAAGCCTAAGCCTAACCCTAACCCTAGCCCTAGCCCTAACTCTAACCCTAAACCTAACCCTAGCCCTAACCCTAACCCTAGCCCAAAACCTAACCCTAACCCTAATCCTAACCCTAACCCTAGACCTAGCCCTAGCCCTAGCCCTAACCCTAACCCTAACCCTATCCTTAGCCCTAAACCTAACCCTAACCCTAGCCCTAGCCCTAACTCTAACCCAAACCCTAACCCTAACCCTAACACTAACCCTAACCCTAGCCCTAGCCCTAGCCCTAGACCTAGCCCTAGCCCTAACCCTAAACCTAGCCTTACCCCTTACCCTAGCCCTAGCCCTAACCCTACCCATAGCACTAGCCCTAGCCCTAGCCCTAGCCCTAGCCCTAACCCTATCCTTAACCCTAAACCTAAACCTAAGCCTAGCCCTAACCCTAACCCTACCCCTAAACCTAACCCTAAACCTAACCCTAAACCTAGCTCTAGACCTAGCCCTAGCCCTAGCCCTAACCCTAACCCTAACCCTAAACCTAGCCCTAGCCCTAGCCCTAGCTCTAACCCTAAGCCTAACCCTAACCCTAGCCCTAGCCCTAAACCTAGCACCAACCCTCAACCAAACCCTAGCCTTAACCCTAGCACTAGACCTAAACCTAACCCTTGCCCTAGCCCTAGACCTAGCCCTAACCCTAACCCTAACCCTAGCCCTATCCCTAACCCTAACCCTAGTGCTAGCCCTAGCCCTAGCCCTAGCCCTAGCCCTAGCCCTAACCCTATCCCTAACCCTAAATCTAAGCCTAGCCCTATCCCTATCCCTACCCCTAAACCTAACCATAAACCTAACCCTAAACCTAGCTCTAGACCTAGCCCTAGCCCTAGCCCTAACCCTAACCCTAAACC
>OX463227.1:160933509-160938509 GCA_949820135.1 Sylvilagus floridanus | reverse complement strand
AACCCTAGCACTAGCCCTAGCCCTAGCCCTAGCCCCACCCCTAACCCTAACCCTAACCCTAGCCCTAGCCCTAGCCCTAACCCTAACCCTAAACCTAAACCTTGCCCTAGCCCTAGCCCTAGACCTAACGCTAAACCTAACCCTAGTCCTAGAGCTAACCCTAGCCCTAACCCTAACCCTAACCTTAGCCCTAGCCCTAGCCCTAGCCCTAGCCCAAACCCTAACCCTAACCCTAGCCCTAGCCCTAGCCCTAGCCCTAGGACTATCACTAGCCCTAAACCTAACCCTAACCCTAACCCTAGCCCTAACCCTAACCCTAACACTAACACTAACACTAGACATAGCCCTAACCCTAGCCCTAACCCTAACCCTAAACATAACCCTAGCCCTAGCCCTAGCCCTAACCCTAACCCTAACCCTAGCCCTAGCCCTAGCCGTATCCCTAGCCATAGCCCTAGCCCTAACCCTAACCCTAAACCTAGCCCTAACCCTAACCCTAACACTAAACCTAACCCTAGACATAGCCCTAGCCCTAGCCATAACCCTAACCCTAGCCCTAATACTAACCCTAACCCTAACCCTAGCCCTAGCCCGAGACCTAGCCCTAACCCTAACCCAAGCCGTAACCCTAACCCTAACCCTAACCCTAACCCTAGCCCTAGCCCCAGCCCTAGACCTAACCCTAAACCTACCCTTAGCCCTAACCCTAGCCCTAGGCCTATCCCTAACCCTAAAGCTAACTCTAGCCCGAGCCCTAACCCTAGCCCTAGCCCTAACCCTAACCCGAGCCCTAGCCCTAGCCCTAACCCTAACAATAACCCTAACCCTAGCCCTAAACCTAACCCTAACAATAGCCCTAGCCCTAACTCTAACCCTAACCCTAACCCTAGCCCTAACAAAAGCCCTAAACCTAACCATAACACTAACCCTAACCCTAGCCCTAGCCCTAGCCCTAACCCTAACCCTAGCCCTAAACCTAACCCTAACCCGAACCCTAACCCTAACCCTAACGGTAACCCTAAACCTAAGCCTAGCCCTACCCCTAACCCTAATCCTAACCCTAGCCCTAGCCCTAGCCCTAGCCCTAGCCCTAGCCTTAACCCTAACCCTACCCTAACCCAAGCCCTAGTCCTAACCCTAGCCCTAACCCTAACCCTAACCCTAACCCTAGCACTACCCCTAGCCCTAGCCCTAGCCCTAGCCCCACGCCTAACCCTAACCCTAGCCCTAGACCTAATCCTAACCCTAACCCTAACCCTAACCCTTGCCCTATCCCTAGCCATAGCACTAACCCTAACCCTAACCCTAACCCTAACCCTAGCCCTAACCCTAACCCTAATCCTAACCCTAACCCTAGCCCTAACCCTAACCCTAACACTAACCCTAGCCGTAGACTTAGCCCTATCCCTAGCCATAACAATAACACTAACCCTAACCCGAACTCTAGCCCTAGCCCTAACCCTAGCCCTAACCCTAATCCTAACCTTAGCCGTAACCCTAGCCCTAGCCCTAACCCTAACCCTAGCGATACCCCTAGCCCTAGCCCTAGCCCTAGCCCTAACCCTATCCCTAACCCTAAACCTAACCCTAAACCTAAGCCTAGCCCTAAACCTAACCCTACCCCTAAACCTAACCCTAAACCTAACCCTAAACCTAGCCCTAGACCTAGCCCTAGCCCTAGCCCTAACCCTAACCCTAACCCTAAACCTAGCCCTAACCCTAGCCCTAGCTCTAACCCTAAGCCGAACCCTAACCCTAGCCCTAGCCCTAGCCCTAGCACCACCCCTCAGGCTAACCCTAGCCCTAACCTTAGCACTAGACCTAACCCTAACCCTTGCCCTAGCCCTAGACCTAGCCCTAACACTAACCCTAAACCTAGCCCTATCCCTAACCCTAGCCCTCACCCTAACCCTAACCCTAACCCTAAACCTAAACCTAGCGCTAGCCCTAGCCCTAGCCCTAGCCCTAACCCTAACCCTAACCCTAAACCTAGCCCTAGCCCTAGCCTTAGCCCTAGCCCTAACCCTAAGTCTAACCCTAACCCTAGCACTAGCCCTAGCCCTAGCCCTAGCCCTAGCACCACCCCTAACCCTAACCCTAGCCCTAGCCCTAGCACTAGCCCTAACCCTAAACCTAACCCTAACCCTTGCCCTAGCCCTAGACCTAGCCCTAACCCTAACTGTAACCCTAGCCCTAGCCCTAACCCTAGCCCTAACCATAACCCTAGCCCTAGCCCTAACCCTAACCCTAACCCTAGCCCTAGACATAGCCCTAGCCCTAACCCTAACCCTAAACGTAACCCTTACCCTAGCCCAAAACCTAACAATAACCCAAGCCCTAGCCCTAACTCTAACCCTAACACTAACCCTAGCGCTAACCATAACCCTAGCCCTAACCCTTACCCTAACCCTAGCCCTAGCCCAAGCCCTAGCCCTAGCCCTAGCCCTAACCCTAAACCTACCCTTAGCCCTAACCCTAGCCCTAGCCCTAACACTAATCCTAGCACCTGCCCTAGCCCTAGCCCTAGCCCTAGCCCTAGCCCTACCCCTAACCCTAACCCTAACCCTAGCCCTAGCCCTAGCACTAACCCTAACCCTAAACCTAAACCTTGCCCTAGCCCTAGCCCAAGACCTAACGCTAAACCTAACCCTAGTCCTAGAGCTAACCCTAGCCCTAACCCTAACCCTAACCTTAGCCCTAGCCCTAGCCCTAGCCCTAGCCCAAACCCTAACCCTAGCCCTAGCCCTAGCCCTAGCCCTAGCCCTAGGACTATCACTAGCCCTAAACCTAACCCTAACCCTAACCCTAGCCCTAACCCTAACCCTAACACTAACCCTAACCCTAGACATAGCCCTAACCCTAGCCCTAACCCTAACCCTAGTCCTAACCCTAACCCTAGCCCTAGCCCTAACCCTAACCCAAGCCCTAACACTAACCCTAACCCTAACCCTAACCCTAGCCCTAGCCCCAGCCCTAGTCCTAACCCTAAACCTACCCTTAGCCCTAACCCTAGCCCTAGCCCTATCCCTAACCCTAAAGCTAACTCTAGCCCGAGCCCTAACCCTAGCCCTAACCCCAACCCTAACCCGAGCCCTAGCCCTAGCCCTAGCCCTAACCCTAACAATAACCCTAACCCTAGCCCTAAACCTAACCCTAACTATAGCCCTAGCCCTAACTCTAACCCTAACCCTAACCCTAGCCCTAACCAAAGCCCTAAACCTAACCCTAACACTGACCCTAACCCTAGCCCTAGCCCTAGCCCTAGACCTAGCCCTAGCCCTAACCCTAAACCTAGCCTTACCCCTAACCCTAACCCTAGCCCTAAACCTAACCCTAACAATAGCCCTAACCATAACCCTAACCCTAACCCTAACCCTAACCCTAACCCTAACCCTAACGCTAACCCTAAACCTAAGCCTAGCCCTAGCCCTAACCCTAATCCTAACCCTAGCCCTAGCCCTAGCCCTAGCCCTAGCCTTAATCCTAACCCTACCCTAACCCAAGCCCTAGTCCTAACCCTAGCCCTAGCCCTAAACCTAACCCTAACCCTAGCACTACCCCTGGCCCTAGCCCTAGCCCTAGCCCCACGCCTAACCCTAACCCTAGCCCTAGACCTAATCCTAACCCTAACCCTAACCCTAACCCTTGCCCTAGCCCTAGCCATAGCACTAACCCTAACCCTAACCCTAACCCTAGCCCTAGCCCTAGCCCTAACCCTAATCCTAACCCTAACCCTAGCCCTAACCCTAACCCTAACACTAACCCTAGCCGTAGACTTAGCCCTATCCCTAGCCCTAACAATAACACTAATCCTAACCCGAACTCTAGCCCTAGCCCTAACCCTAGCCCTAACCCTAATCCTAACCTTAGCCGTAACCCTAGCCCTAGCCCTAACCCTAACCCTAGCGCTAGCCCTAGCCCTAGCCCTAGCCCTAGCCCTAACCCTATCCCTAAACCTAAACCTAACCCTAAACCTAAGACTAGCCCTAAACCTAACCCTACCCCTAAACCTAACCCTAAACCTAACCCTAAACCTAGCCCTAGACCTAGCCCTAGCCCTAGCCCTAACCCTAACCCTAAAACTAAACCTAGCCCTAACCCTAGCCCTATCTCTAACCCTAAGCCGAACCCTAACCCTAGCCCTAGCCCTAGCCCTAGCACCACCCCTCAGGCTAACCCTAGCCCTAACCTTAGCACTAGACCTAACCCTAACCCTTGCCCTTGCCCTAGATCTAGCCCTAACCCTAACCCTAAACCTAGCCCTATCCCTAACCCTAGCCCTCACCCTAACCCTAACCCTAACCCTAAACCTAAACCTAGCGCTAGCCCTAGCCCTAGCCCTAGCCCTAGCCCTAGCCCTAACCCTAACCCTAACACTAAACTTAGCCCTAGCCCTAGCCTTAGCCTTAGCCCTAACCCTAAGCCTAACCCTAACCCTAGCACTAGCCCTAGCCCTAGCCCTAGCCCTAGCACCACGCCTGACCCTAACCCTAGCCCTAGCCCTAGCACTAGCCTTAACCCTAACCATAACCCTAACCCTTGCCCTAGCACTAGACCTAGCCCTAACCCTAACACTAACCCTAGCCCTAGCCCTAACCCTAGCCCTAACCATAACCCTAGCCCTAGCCCTAACCCTAACCCTAACCCTAGCCCTAGACCTAGCCCTAGCCCTAACCCTAACCCTAAATGTAACCCTTACCCTAGCCCTAAACCTAACAATAACCCAAGCCCTAGCCCTAACTCTAACCCTAACACTAACCCTAGCGCTAACCCTAACCCTAGCCCTAACCCTTACCCTAACCCAAACCCTAACCCTAGCCCTAGCCCAAACCCTAGCCCTAGCCCTAGCCCTAACCCTAAACCTACCCTTAGCCCTAACCCTAGCCCTAGCCCTAACACTAATCCTACTACTAGCCCTAGCCCTAGCACGAGCCCAACCCTAGCCCTAACCCTACCCCTAACCCTAACCCTAAACCTAAACCTAAGCCTAGCCCTAACCT
>OX463227.1:160913509-160916009 GCA_949820135.1 Sylvilagus floridanus | reverse complement strand
TAACCCTAACCCTAGCCCTAACCCTAACCCTAACACTAACACTAACACTAGACATAGCCCTAACCCTAGCCCTAACCCTAACCCTAGTCATAACCCTAACCCTAGCCCTAGCTCTAACCCTAACCCAAGCCGTAACCCTAACCCTAACCCTAACCCTAACCCTAGCCCTAGCCCCAGCCCTAGTCCTAACCCTAAACCTACCCTTAGCCCTAACCCTAGCCCTAGGCCTATCCCTAACCCTAAAGCTAACTCTAGCCCGAGCCCTAACCCTAGCCCTAGCCCTAACCCTAACCCGAGCCCTAGCCCTAGCCCTAACCCTAACAATAACCCTAACCCTAGCCCTAAACCTAACCCTAACAATAGCGCTAGCCCTAACTCTAACCCTAACCCTAACCCTAGCCCTAACAAAAGCCCTAAACCTAACCATAACACTAACCCTAACCCTAGCCCTAGCCCTAGCCCTAACCCTAACCCTAGCCCTAAACCTAACCCTAACCCGAACCCTAACCCTAACCCTAACGGTAACCCTAAACCTAAGCCTAGCCCTAACCCTAACCCTAATCCTAACCCTAGCCCTAGCCCTAGCCCAAGCCCTAGCCCTAGCCTTAACCCTAACCCTACCCTAACCCAAGCCCTAGTCCTAACCCTAGCCCTAACCCTAACCCTAACCCTAACCCTAGCACTACCCCTAGCCCTAGCCCTAGCCCTAGCCCCACGCCTAACCCTAACCCTAGTCCTAGACCTAATCCTAACCCTAACCCTAACCCTAACCCTTGCCCTATCCCTAGCCATAGCACTAACCCTAACCCTAACCCTAACCCTAGCCCTAGCCCTAGCCCTAACCCTAATCCTAACCCTAACCCTAGCCCTAACCCTAACCCTAACACTAACCCTAGTGTAGACTTAGCCCTATCCCTAGCCCTAACAATAACACTAACCCTAACCCGAACTCTAGCCCTAGCCCTAACCCTAGCCCTAACCCTAATCCTAACCTTAGCCGTAACCCTAGCCCTAGCCCTAACCCTAACCCTAGCGCTACCCCTAGCCCTAGCCCTAGCCCTAGCCCTAACCCTATCCCTAACCCTAAACCTAACCCTAAACCTAAGCCTAGCCCTAAACCTAACCCTACCCCTCAACCTAACCCTAAACCTAACCCTAAACCTAGCCCTAGACCTAGCCCTAGCCCTAGCCCTAACCCTAACCCTAACCCTAAACCTAGCCCTAACCCTAGCCCTAGCTCTAACCCTAAGCCGAACCCTAACCCTAGCCCTAGCCCTAGCCCTAGCACCACCCCTCAGGCTAACCCTAGCCCTAACCTTAGCACTAGACCTAACCCTAACCCTTGCCCTAGCCCTAGACCTAGCCCTAACACTAACCCTAAACCTAGCCCTATACCTAAGCCTAGCCCTCACCCTAACCCTAACCCTAAACCTAAACCTAGCGCTAGCCCTAGCCCTAGCCCTAGCCCTAACACTAACCCTAACCCTAAACCTAGCCCTAGCCCTAGCCTTAGCCCTAGCCCTAACCCTAAGTCTAACCCTAACCCTAGCACTAGCCCTAGCCCTAGCCCTAGCCCTAGCACCACCCCTAACCCTAACCCTAGCCCTAGCCCTAGCACTAGCCCTAACCCTAAACCTAACCCTAACCCTTGCCCTAGCCCTAGACCTAGCCCTAACCCTAACTCTAACCCTAGCCCTAGCCCTAACCCTAGCCCTAACCATAACCCTAGCCCTAGCCCTAACCCTAACCCTAACCCTAGCCCTAGACATAGCCCTAGCCCTAACCCTAACCCTAAACGTAACCCTTACCCTAGCCCAAAACCTAACAATAACCCAAGCCCTAGCCCTAACTCTAACCCTAACACTAACCCTAGCGCTAACCATAACCCTAGCCATAACCCTTACCCTAACCATAGCCCTAGCCCAAGTCCTAGCCCTAGCCCTAGCCCTAACCCTAAACCTACCCTTAGCCCTAACCCTAGCCCTAGCCCTAACACTAATCCTAGCACTAGCCCTAGCCCTAGCACGAGCCCAACCCTAGCCCTAACCCTAACCCTAACCCTAGCACTAGCCCTAGCCCTAACCCTAGCCCTAGCCCCACCCCTAACCCTAACCCTAACCCTAGCCCTAGCCCTAGCCCTAACCCTAACCCTAAACCTAAACCTTGCCCTAGCCCTAGCCCAAGACCTAACGCTAAACCTAACCCTAGTCCTAGAGCTAACCCTAGCCCTAACCCTAACCCTAACCTTAGCCCTAGCCCTAGCCCTAGCCCTAGCCCTAGCCCAAACCCTAACCCTAGCCCTAGCCCTAGCCCTAGCCCTAGCCCTAGGACTATCACTAGCCCTAAACCTAACCCTAACACTAACCCTAGCCCTAACCCTAACCCTAACACTAACCCTAACCCTAGACATAGCCCTAACCCTAGCCCTAACCCTAACCCTAGTCCTAACCCTAACCCTAGCCCTAGCCCTAACCCTAACCCAAGCCCTAACACTAACCCT
>OX463227.1:160891009-160896009 GCA_949820135.1 Sylvilagus floridanus | reverse complement strand
CCTAGCCTTAGCCCTAGCCTTAACCCTAACCCTAACCCAAGCCCTAGTCCTAACCCTAGCCCTAACCCTAACCCTAACCCTAACCTTACCACTAGCGCTAGCCCTAGCCCTAGCCCTAGCCCCACGCCTAAACCTAACCCTAGCCCTAGAACTAGCCCTAACCCTAACTCTAACCCTAACGCTTGCCCTAGCCCTATCCATAGCCCTAACCCTAAACCTTACCCTAACCCTAACCCTAGCACTAGCCCTAGACCTAACCCTAACCCTAACCCTAACCCTAGCCCTAGCCCAAGGCCTAGCCCTGACAATAACACTAACCCTAACCCTAATTCTAGACCTAGCCCTTACCCTAGCCCTAGCGCTAACCCTAACCCTAACCCTTGCCCTAGCCCTAGCCCTAGCACCAACCCTAACCCTAATCCGAACCCTAACCCTAGCACTAACCGTAACCCTAACCCTAGCCCTAGTCCTAACTCTAACCCTAACCCTAACCCTAGCCCTAACCCTAACCCTAGCCCTAACCCTAAACCTAACCCTAACACTAGCACTAGCCCTAGCCCTAGCCCAAACCCTAAACCTACCCTTAGACCTAACCCTAGCCCTAGCCCTAACCCTAAACCTAAAGCTAAATCTAGGCGGAGCCCTAACCCTAGCCCTAGCCCTAACACTAACCCTAACCCTAACCCTGGCCCTAGCCCAGCCCTAGCCCTAACCCTGACCCTAACCCTAACCCTAGCCCTAGCCCTAATCCTAACCCTAGCCCTAACCATAACCCTAGCCCTAAACCTAACCCTAACACTAACCCTAACCCTAGCCCTAGCCCTAGCCCTAGACGTAGCCCTAGCCCTAGCCCTAGCCCCAACCCTAACCCTACCACTATACCTAACCCTAAACCTAACCCTAAACCTAGCCCTAGACCTAGCCCTAGCCCTAGCCCTAACCCTAACCCTAAACCTAAACCTAGCCCTAGCCCTAGCCCTAACCCTAAGCCTAACCCTAAACCTAGCCCTAGCCCTAGCCCTAGCCCCACCCCTCACCCTAACCCTAGCCCTAACCCTAGCACTAGACCAAACCCTAAACCTTGCCCTAGCCCTAGAACTAGCCCTAACCCTAACCCTACACCTAACACTTGCCCTAGCCCTAGCTCTAAACATAAAACTATCCCTAACCCTATCCCTAGCCCTAGCCCTAGCCCTAGCGCTAACCCTAACCCTAAACCTAGCACTAGACCTAGACATAGACCTAGCCCTAGCCCTAGCCCTAACCCTAACCCTAGCCCCAGCCCTAGCCCTAGCTCTAGCCCTAGCCCTAACCCTAACCCTAACCCTAAACCTAGCCTTAAACCTAACCCTAACCCTAGCCCAGCCCTAACTCTAACCCTAACCCTAACCGTAGCACTAACCCTAGACCTAGCCCTAGCCCTAGCCCTAACCCTAACCCTAAACCTAGCCCTAACCCTAACCCTAACTAACCCTAAACCTAGACCTAGCCCTAGCCCTAGCCCTAACCCAACCCTAGCCCTAACCCTAACACTAACTCTAACCTAGACCTAGCCCTAGCCCTAGCCCTAAGCCTAAATCTAACCTTAACCCTAACCCTAAATATAGCCCTAGCCCTAACCCTAGCCCTAGCCCTAACCCTAACCCTAACCCTAGCACTAGCCCTAGTCCTAGCACTAACCCTAACCAAAACCCTAACCCTAGCCCTAAACCTAACCCTAACCCTAGCCCTAGCCCTAACTCTAACCCTAACCCTAACCCTAACCCTAGCCCTAACCCTAACCCTAGCCCTTACCCTAACCCTAAACCTAACCCTAACCCTAACCTTAGCCCTATCCCTAGCCCTAGCCCTAGCCCTAACCCTAAACCTACACTTAGTCCTAACCATAGCCCTAGCCCTAACCCTAACCCTAGCACTAGACCTAGCCCTAGCCCTAGCCCAACCCTAGCCCTAACCCTAGCCCTAACCCTAACCCTAAACCTAGCCCTAGACCAGGCCCTAGCCCTAACCCGAACCCTAACCCTAACCCTAGCACTAGCCCTAGCCCTAGCCCCAGGCCTAGCCCTAGCCCTAGCCCTAACGCTAAACCTACCCCTAGCCCTAACCCTAGCCCTAGCCCTAGCCCTATACCTAACCCTAACCCTAGCCCTTGCCCTAGCCCTAGACCTAGCCCTAACCCTAACCCTAGCCCTAGCCCTAACCCTAGCCCTAACCCTAGCCCTAGACCTAGCCCTAGCCCTAGCCCTAACCCTAGCCCTAACCCTAAACCTAACCCTAGCACTAACCCTAGCCCTAGCCCTAACCCTATCCCTAGCCCTAAACCTAACCCTAACCCTAACCCTAGCCCTAGACCTAGCCCTAGCCCTAGCCCTAAACCTAACCCTTAACCTAACCCTAAACCAAGCACTAGACCTAGCCCTAGCCCTAGCCCCACTCCTAACCCTAACCCTAACCCTAGCCCTAGCCCTAAACCTAACCCTAACCCTAACCCTAGCCCTAGACCTAGCCCTAGCCCTAACCCTAACCCTAAACCTAACCCTAAACCTAGCACTAGCCCTAGCCCTAGCCCTAGCCCTAGCCCCACCCCTAACCCTAAACCTAAACCTTGCCCTAGCCCTAGTCCTTGCCCTAGCCATATCCCTAACCCTAACCCTAGCCCCAGCCCTAGCCCGAGCCCTAGAACTAGACCTAACACTAACCCTAGCCCTAAACCTAACCCTAACCCTAGCACTAGCCCTAACTCTAACCCTAACCCTAACACTAGCCGAAACCCTAGCCCTAGCCCTAGCCCTAACCCTAACTCTAACCCTAAATCTAGAAAGAGCACTAGCCCTAGCCCTAACCGTAAACCTAACCCTAGCCCTAAACCTAACACTAACCCTAACCCTAATTCTAGCCCTAGCCCTAGCCCTAGCCCTAACCCTAACCCTAACACTAACCCTAACCCTAGCCCTAGCCCTAAACCTAGCCCTAGCCCTAACCCTAACCCTTAACCTAGCCCTAGCCCTAGCCCTAGCCCTAGCCCTAGCCCTAACCCTAACCCTAACCCTAGACCTATCCCTAGCCCTAGCCGTAGCCCTAACCCTAACCCTAACACTAACCCTAAACCTAGCCCTAGCCCTAACCCTAACCCTAACCCTAACACTAAACCTAACACTAGCCCTAGCCCTAACCTTAGCCCTAGCCCTAACACTAACCCTAACACTAGCCCTAGCCCAAGCCCTAGCCCTAACCCTAACCCTAACCCTAGACCTAGCCATAACCCTAGACGTAACCATAACCCTAAACCTAGCCCTAGCCCTACACCTAGCCCGAGCCCTTGCCCTAGCCCTAGCCCTAACCATAACCCTAACCCTAACCCTAAACCTATTCCTAAACCTAACCCTCACCCTAGCCCTAGCCCTAGCCCTAGCCCTAGCCCTAACCCTAACTCTAACCCTAGCCCTAGCCCTAGCCTTAACCCTAACCCTAACCCTAGCCCTAAACCTAACCCTAACCCTAACCCTAGCCCTAACCCTAACCCTAACCCTAGCCCTAGCCCAGCCCTAGCCCTAACCCTAACCCTAACCCTAAATCTAACTCTAGACCGAGCCATAACCCTAGCCCTAGCCCTAACCCTAAACCTAAACCTAACCCTAGCCCTAGCCCTAACTCTAGCCCTAACCCTAACCCTAGACCTAAACCTAACCCTAGGCATAAACCTAACCCTAACTCTAACCCTAACACTAGCCCTAGCCCTAGCCCTAGACCTAGCCCTAGACCTAACCCTAAACCTAGCCTTAGCTCTAACCCTAGCCCTAGCCCTAACCCTAACCATAGCACTAGCCCTAGTCCTAGCCTTAGCCCTAGCCCTAAACCTAGCCCTAACCCTAACCCTATCCCTAACCCTAAGCCTAGCCCTAACCCTAACCCTAGCCCTAACCCTAACCCTAACCCTAACCCAAGCCCTCGCACTAGCCCTAGAGCTAACCCTAACCCTAACCCTAACCCTAACCCTAAACCTAGCCCTAGTCCTAGCCCTAGCCCTAACCCTAACCCTAACCCTAGACCTTGCCCAAGCCCTAGCCCTAGCCCTAGCCCCTCCCTTAACCCTAACCCTAGCCCTAGACCTAGCCCTAGGCCTAATCCTAACCCTAACCCTAACACCAACCCTAGCCCTAACCCTAACCCTAACCCTAGCCCTAGAACTAGACCTAGCACTAAACCTAACCCTAACCCTAACCCTAACCCTAGCCCTAACCCTAATCCTAACCCTAAACCTAAACCTAACCCTAGCCCTAAACCTAACCCTAGCCCTAAACCTAATGCTAACAATAACCCTAACCCTAGCCCCAGCCCTAGCCCTAGCCCTAGCCCTAAACCTAACACTAACCCTAGCCCTAGCCCTAGCCCTAGCCCTAACCCTAACCCTAAATTTAGCCCTACCCTAACCCTAGCCCTAACCCTAACCCTAGCCCTAGCCCTAGCCATCTAACTAACCCTAATCCTAACCCTAACCCTAATCCTACACCTACCCCTACCCCTAGCCCCAGCCCTAGCCCTAACACTAACACTAAACCTAGCCCTAGCCCTAGCCCTAGCCCTAAACCTAAACCTAACCCTAACCGTAGCCCTAGGCCTAGCCCTAGCCCTAGCCCTAACCCTTAACCTAACCCTAACCCCAACCCTAGGCCTAGCCCTTGCCCTAGCCCTGCCCTAACCCTAACCCGAACCCTAAGCATAACCCTAGCCCTGGCCCTAACCCTAACCCTAGCCCTAACCCTAACCCTAGCCCTAGCCCTAGCCCGAGCCCTAGGCCTAGACCTAGACCTAACCTTAGCCCTATCCCTAACCCTAGCCCTAACCCTAACCCTAACCCTAGCACTAGCCCTAGCCCTAGACCTAGCCCTAGCCCTAGCCCTAACCTTAATCCTAGCCCCAGCCCTAACCCTAGCCATAGCCCTAGCCCTAGCCCTAACTCTAACCCTAACCCTAACCCTAGCCCTAGCCCTACCCCTAGC
>OX463227.1:160868509-160871009 GCA_949820135.1 Sylvilagus floridanus | reverse complement strand
AACCCTAACCCTAACCCTAACACTTGCCCTAGCCCTAGACCTAGCCCTAACCCTAACCCTAACCCTAGCCCTAGAACTAACCCTAGGCCTTACCCTAACCCTAACCCTAGCCCTAGCCCTAGCCCTAGGCGTAGTCCTAGCCCTAGCAATAACCCTAACCCTAACCCTAGCCTCAAACCTAACCCTAGCCCTAACCCTAACCCTAGCCCCAGCCCGAACCCTAAACCTAGCCCTAGCCCTAGCCCTAGCCCTAGCCCTAGACCTAACCCTAGCCCTAGCGCTAGCCCTAACCCTAAAGCTAAACCTAATCCTATCCCTAGCCCTAGCACTGGCCCTAACCCTAACCCTAAACCTAGCAGTAGCCCTAGCGCTAGACCTAGCCCTAGCCCTAGCCCTAGCCCTAAACATAACCCTAGTCCCAGCCCTAGCCCTAGCCCTAGTCCTAGCCCTAACCCTAACCCTAGCACCAGCCCTAGCCCTAGCCCTATCACTAGCCCTAACCCTAACCCTAACCCTAGGCCAAACCCTAACCCTAGCCCTAGCCCTAACTCTAACCCTAACTCCTACCCTAGCCCTAACCCTAGCCCTAGCCCTAGCCCTAGCCCTAACCCTAACCCTAACCATAGCCCTAAACCTAACCCTAAAACTAACCCTAACCCTAAACCTAGCCCTAGCGCTAGCCCTAGCCCTAGCCCTAGCCCTTACCCTAACCCTAACCCTAACCCTTACCCTAACTCTAGCCCTAGACCTAACCCTAGCCCTAGCCCTAACCCTAACCCTAACCTTAGCCCTAGCCCTAGCCCTAGCCCTAACCCTAACCCTAACCCTAACCCTAGCCATAAACCTAACCCTAACCCTAGCGCTAGCCCTAACTCTAACCCTAACCCTAACCCTAGCCCTAACCCTAACCCTAGCCCTAACACGAACCCTAACACTAGTCCTAGCCTAAGCCCTAGCCCTAGCCCTAGCCCTAACCCTAAACCTAACCTTAGCCCTAACCTTAGCCCTAGCCCTAACCCTAACCCTAGCACTAGCCCTAGACCTAGCCCTAGCCCAACCCTAGCCCTAACCTTAGCATTAACCCTAACCCTAACCCTAAACCTAATCCCAGCCCTAACCTTAACCCTAGCCCTAAACCTAACCCTAACCCTAACCCTAACCCTAGCCGTAGCCCTAGCCCTAGCCCTAGCCCTAGACCTAACCCTAGCCCTAGCCCTAGCCCTAACCCTAACCATAGCCCTAGCCCTAGCCCTAGCCCTAACCCTAACCCTAATCCTAGACCTAACCCTAACCCTAACCATAGCCCTAGCCCTAGCCCTAGCCCTAACCCTAACCCTAACATTAAACCGAGCCCTAGCCCTAGCCCTAGCCCTATCCCTAACCCTAACCCTAACCCTAGCCCTAGCCCGAGCCCTAGCCCTAACCCTAACCCTAACCCTAACCCTAACCCTAACTCTAGCCCTAGCCCTAGCCCTAGCCCTAGCCCTAACCCTAACCCTAGCCCTAGCCACAACCCTAACCCTAGCCCTAACCCTAAACCTAGCCCTAGACCTAGCGCGAGCCCTAGCCCTAGCCGTAGCCCTAACCCTAACCCTAGCCCCAGCCCTAGCCCTAGACCTATACCTAGCCCTAACCCTAACCCTAGCCCCAGCCCTAACCCTTAACCTAGCCCTAGCCCTAGCCCTAGCCCTAGCCCTAGCCCTAACCCTAACCCTTGCCCTAGCCCTAGACCTAGACCTAACCCTAACCCTAACCCTAGCCCTAGTCCTAACCCTTCCTTAACCCTAAACCTAATCCTATCCCTAGCCCTAGCACTAGCCCTAGCCCTAGCCCTAGCCATAACCCTAACCATAGCCCTAGTCTCAAACCTAACCCTAGACCTAACCCTAACCCTAGCTCAGCCCTAACCCTAAACCTAGCCCTAACCCTAACACTAACCTTAACCCTAACCCTTGCCCAAGCCCTAGACCTAACCCAACCCTAGACCTAGCACTAACCCTAGCCCTAACCCTAATCCTAATCCTAGCCCTAGCCCTAGCCCTAGCCCTAAACCTAACCCTAGACATAGCCTCAGCAGTAACCCTAGCCCTAACCCTAACCCTAGCCCTAGTCCTAGCCATAGCCCTAGCCCTAGCCCTAGACCTAACCCTAGCCCTAGCCCTAGCCCTAACCCTAACCCTAACCCTAACCCTAGCCCTAACCCTAACCCAAACCCTAGCCCTAGCGCTAGCCCAACCCTAGCCCTAACCCTAGCCCTAACCCTAACCCTAAACCTAAACCTAAGCCCAGCCCTAACCTTAAACCTAGCCCTAAACCTAACCCTAACCCTAACCCTAAAACTAGCCGTAGCCCTAGCCCTAGCCCTAGCCCTAGCCCTAACCCTAATCCTAACCCTAACCCTAGCCCTAGACCAGGCGCTAGCCCTAACCCTAACCCTAACCCTAAACCTAGCACTAGCCCTAGCCCTAGCCCTAGCCCTAGCTGTAGCCCCAGCCCTAAC
>OX463227.1:160821009-160836009 GCA_949820135.1 Sylvilagus floridanus | reverse complement strand
ACCTAACCCTAACCCTAGCCCAAGCCCTAGCCGTAACGCTAACCCTAGCCCTAGCCTGAGCCCTAGCCCTAACCCTAACCCTAACTCTAGCCCTAGCACTAACCCTAGCCTTAGCCCTAACCCTAACCCTAACCCTAGCCCTAGCCTGAGCCCTAGCCCTAACCCTAACCCTAAACCTAACACTAGCCCTAGCCCTAACCCTAGCCCGAGCCCTAACCCTAAACGTAACCCTAGCCACACCCCTAGCCCTAGCACTAACCCTAACCCTAACCCTAAACCTAAGCCTAAAGCTAACACTAGCCCGAGCCCTAACCCTAACCCTAGCCCTAACCCTAACACTAACCCTAGCCCTAGCCCTAGCCCTAGCCCTAACCCTAACTCTAGCCCTAGCCCTAACCCTAGCCCTAGGCCTAACCATAACACTAACCCTAGCCCTAGCCCTAGCCCTAGCCCTAACACTATCCCTAACCCTATCACTTGCCCTAAACCTAACCCTAGCCCTAACCCTAACCCTAGCCCTAAACCTAACCCTAACACTAACCCTAACCCTAGCCCTAGCCCTAGCCCTAGACCTAGCCCTAACCCTAGCACTAGACCTAGCCCTAGCCCTAGCCCTAGCCCTAGCCCTAACACTAGCCCTAACCCTAACCCTAACCTTAAACCTAAGCCTAGCTTTAACCCTAACCATAGCCCTAAACCTAACCCTAACCCTAGCCCTAGCCCTAGCACTTGCCCTAACCCTAACCCTAGCCCTAACCCTAACCCTAACCCTAGCCCTAGCCCTAGCCCTAACCCTAACCCTAACCCTAGCCCTAGCCCTAGTCCTAGCACCATCCCTAACCCTAACCCTAACCCTAAACCTAACCCTAACCCTAAAGCTAACTCTAGCCCGAGCCCTAACACTAACCCTAGCCCTAGCCCTAACCCTAACCCTAGCCCTAGCCCTAGCCCTAGCCCTAGCCCTAGCCCTAACACTAACCCTAACCCTATCCCTAGCCCTAACCCTAAACCTAGCCCTAACCCTAACCCCAGCCCTAAACCTAACCCTAACACTAACCCTAACCCTAGCCCTAGCCCTAGCCCTCGACCTAGCCCTAGCCCTAACCCTAAACCTAGACTTAGCCCTAATCCTAGCCCTAGCCCTAACCCTAACCCTAATCCTAAACCTAACTCTAGCCCTAGCCCTCACCCTAGCCCTAGCCCTAACCCTAACCCTAACCCTAGCCCTAGCCCTAGCCCTAGCACCATCCTTAACCCTAACCCTAACCCTAACCCTAAAGCTAACTCTAGCCCGAGCCCTAACCCTAACCCTAGCCCTAACCCTAAACTTAACCCTAGCCCTAGCCCTAGCCCTAGCCCTAGCCCTAGCCCTAACCCTAACCCTAACCCTAGCCCTAGCCCTAACCCTAACCCTAGCCCTAACCCTAACTCTAGCCCTAACCCTAACCCTAACCCTAGACCTAGCCTGAGCCCTTGCCCTAACCCTAACCCTAACCCTAACCCTAACCCTAAATCTAGCCCTAGCCCTAACCCTAGCCCTAGCCCTAACCCTAACCCTAACCCTAGCCCTAGCCCTAGCCCTAGCACCAACCCTAACCCTAACCCTAACCCTAACCCTAAAGCTAACTCTAGCCCGAGCCCTAACCCTAACCCTAGCCCTAACCCTAACCCTAACCCTAGCCCTAGTCCTAGCCCTAGCCCTAGCCCTAACCCTAACCCTAACACTAACCCTAACCCTAAAGCTAAATCTAGCCCGAGCCCTAACCCTAACCCTAGCCATAACCCTAACCCTAACCCTAGCCCTAGCCCGAGCCCTAGCCCTAGCCCTAACCCTAACCCTAACCCTAGCCATAGCCCTAACCCTAACCCTAGCCCTAACCCTAGCCCTAAACCTAACCCAAACACTAACCCTAACCCTAGCAATAGCCATAGCCCTAGACCTAGCCCTAGCCCTAACCCTAAACCTAGACTTAGCCTTAACCGTAGCCCTAGCCCTAACCCTAACCCTAGCACTAGCCCTAGCCCTAGCCCTAGCCCTAACCCTAGCCCTAAACCTAACCCTAACCCTAAACCTAAGTCTAGCCCTAACCCTAACCCCAGCCCTAAACCTAACCCTAAACCTAACCCTAACCCTAGCCCTAGAATTAGCCCTAGCCCTAGCCCTAACCCTAACCCTAAGCATAACCCTAACCCTAGCCCTAGTCCTAGCCATAGCCCTAACCCTAACCCTAACCCTAACCCTAGCCCTAACCCTAACCCTAACCCTTGCCCTAACCATAACCCTAACCCTAACCCTAGCCCTCGCCCTAACCCTAGCCCTAGCCCTAACGCTAACCCTAGCACTAGACCTAGACCTAGACCTAGCCCTAACCCTAGCCCTAACCCTAACCCTAACCCTAAACCTAAGCCTAGCTTTAACCCTAACCCTAGCCCTAAACCTAACCCTAACCCTAACCCTAACCCTAGCCCTAGACCTAGCCCTAGCACTAGCCCTAACTCTAACCCTAACCCTAACCCTAGCCCTGGTCCTAGCCCTAGCCCTAACCTTAACCCTAACCCTAACCCTAGCACTAGCCCTAGCACTAGCCCTAGCCCTAGAACCACCCCTAACCATAACCCTAGCCCTAGCCCTAGCACTTGCCCTAACCCTAACCCTAGCAGTAACCCTTGCCCTAGCCCTAGCCCTAGAACCACCCCTAACCCTAACCCTAGCCCTAGCCCTAGCACTTGCCCTAACCCTAACCCTAGCAGTAACCCTTGCCCTAGCCCTAGCCCTAGCCCTAGCCCTAACCCTAACCCTAACCCTAAACCTAGCACTAGACTTAGCCCTAGCCCTAGCCCTAACCCTAACCATAACCGTAACCCTGGCCCTAGTCCTAGCCATAGCCCTAACCCTAACCCTAACCCTAACCCTAACCCTAGCCCTAGCCCTAACCCTAGCCCTAGCCCTAACCCTAACCCTAGCACTAGACCTAGCCCTAGCCCTAGCCCTAGCCCTAGCCCTAACCCTAGCCCTAACCCTAACCCTAACCCTAAACCTAAGCCTAGCTTTAACCCTAAACATAGCCCTAAACCTAACCCTAACCCTAGCCCTAGCCCTAGCACTTGCCCTAACCCTAACCCTAGCCCAAGCCCTAACCCTAGCCCTAGCCCTAACCCTAACCCTAGCCCTAGCCTTAGCCCTAGCCCTAAACCTAACCCTAACCCTAACCCTAGCCCTAACCATAACACTAACACTAACCCTAAACCTAGCACTAGACTTAGCCCTAGCCCTAGCCCTAACCCTAACCATAACCGTAACCCTGGCCCTAGTCCTAGCCATAGCCCTAACCCTAACCCTAACCCTAACCCTAACCCTAGCCCTAGCCCTAACCCTAGCCCTAGCCCTAACCCTAACCCTAGCACTAGACCTAGCCCTAGCCCTAGCCCTAGCCCTAGCCCTAACCCTAGCCCTAACCCTAACCCTAACCCTAAACCTAAGCCTAGCTTTAACCCTAAACATAGCCCTAAACCTAACCCTAACCCTAGCCCTAGCCCTAGCACTTGCCCTAACCCTAACCCTAGCCCTAGCCCGAAACCTAACCATAGCACTAACCCTAACCCTAACCCTAACCCTAGCCCTAGCCCTAGCCCTAGCCCTAACACTAACCCTAAACCTAGCACTAGCCCTAGCCCTAGACCTAACCCTAACCCTAACCATAGCCCTAGCCCTAACTCCAACCCTAAAACTAACCCTAGCCAAAAAACCTAACCCTAACATTAACCCTAACACTAGCCCTATCCCTAGCCGTAGACCAAGCCCTAGCCCTAACCCTAAACCTACCCTTAGCCCTAACTCTAGCTCTAGCCCTAACACTAACCCTAGCACTAGCCCTAGCCCTAGCCCTAGCCCAAACCTAGCCCTAACCCTAGCCCTAACGCTAACACTAAAGCTAAACCTAAGCCCAGCCCTAACCTTAAACCTAGCCCTAAACCTAACCCGAATCCTAACCCTAACCCTAGCCGTAGCCCTAGCCCTAGCCCTAGCCCTAGCCCTAACCCTCACCCTAAACATAGCCCTAGCCCAGGCCCCAGCCCTAACCCTAACCCTAACCATAAACCTAGCAATAGCCCTAGCCCTAGCCCTAGCTCTAGCCCCAGCCCTAACCCTAATCCTAGCCCTAGCGCAAGCCCTAGCCATAGCCCTAGCCCTAACCCTAACCCTAAAACTTGCCCTAGCCCTAGACCTAGCCCTAACCCTAACCCTAACCCTAGCCCTAGCCCAAACCCTAGCCCTAAACCTAACACTAACCCTAGCCCTAGCCCTAGCCCTAGCCCTAACCCTAACCCTAAACCTAACCCTAACCCTAGGCCTAGCTCTAGCCCTAGCCCTAGCCCTAGCCCTAGCCCTAACCCTAACCCTAACCCAAGCACTAGTCCTAACCCTAGCCCTAACCCTAGACATAGCCCTAACCCTAACCCTAAACCTAGCCCTAGACTTAGCCCTAGCCCTAGCCCTAACCCTAACCCTAACCCTAGCCCTTGACGTAGCCCTAACCCTAGCCCTAACCCTAACCCTAACCCTAGCCCTAAGCCTAGCCCTAGCACTTGCCCTAACCATAACCCTAACCCTAACCCTAGCCCTAGCCCTAAACCTAGCCCTAGCCCTAACCATAACTCTAGCACTAGACCTAGCCCTAGCCCTAGCCCTAGCCCTAAACCTAGCCCTAACCCTAACCCTAACCCTAACCTAAGCCAAGCTTTAACTCTAACCCTAGCCCTAACCCTAACCCTAACCCTAACCCAAGCCCTAGTCCTAACCCTAGCCCTAACCCTAACCCTAACCCTAACCCTAACCCTAGCACTAGCCCTAGCCCTAGCCCCACCCCTAACCCTAACCCTAACCCTAGCCCTTGCCCTAGCCGTAACCCTAACCCTAAACCTAACCCTTGCCCTAGCCCTAGCCCTAGCCCTAGCCCTAACCCTAACAGTAACCCTAGCCCTAGCCCTAACACTAGCCCTAACCCTAACCCTAACCCTAACCCTAACCCAAGCCCTAGTCCTAACCCTAGCCCTAACCCTAACCCTAACACTAGCCCTATCCCTAGCCGTAGACCAAGCCCTAGCCCTAACCCTAAACCTACCCTTAGCCCTAACTCTAGCTCTAGCCCTAACACTAACCCTAGCACTAGCCCTAACGCTAACCCTAGCCCTAGCCTGAGCCCTAACCTTAACCCTAAACCTAACTCTAGCCCAAGCACTAACCCTAGCCCTAGCCCTAACCCTAACCCTAACCCTAGCCCTAGCCTGAGCCCTAGCCTTAACCCTAACCCTAACCCTAACCCTAACTCTAGCCCTAGCCCGAAACCTAGCCCGAGCCCTAACCCTAACCTTAACCCTAGCCCTACCCCTAGCCCTAGCACCAACCCTAACACTAAAACTAACCCTAACCCTAAAGCTAACTCTAGCCCGAGTCCTAACCTTAACCCTAGCCCTAACCCTAACCTTAACCCTAGCCCTATCCCTAGCCCTAACCCTAACCCTAGACATAGCCCTAGCCCTAACCCTAACCCTAGCCCTAGAACTAACCCTAGCCCTTACCCTAACCCTAACCCTAGCCCTAGCCCTAGCCCTAGCCGTAGTCCTAGCCCTAGCAATTACCCTAACCCTAACCCTAGCCTCAAACCTAACCCTAGCCCTAACCCTAACCCTAGCCCAGCCCTAACATTAAACCTAGCCCTAGCCCTAGCCCTAGCCCTAGCCCTAGACCTAACCCTAGCCCTAGCGCTAGCAATAACCCTAAACCTAACCCTAATCCTATCCCTGCCCTAGCAGTAGCCCTAACCCTAACCCTAAACCTAGCACTAGCCCTAGCCCTAGACCTAGCCCTAGCCCTAGCCCTAACCCTAACCCTAGTCCCAGCCCTAGCCCTAGCCCTAGCCCTATCCCAAACCCTAACCCTAGCCCCAGACCTAGCCCCAGCCCTAGCCCTAGCCCTATCACTAGCCCTAACCCTAACCCTGAATAACCCTAGCCCTAACCCTAACCCTAGCCCTAGCCCTAACTCTAACCCTAACTCCTACCCTAGCCCTAACCCTAGCCCTAGCCCAAGCCCTAGCACTAACCCTAACCCTAACCATAGCCCTAAACCTAACCCTAAAACTAACCCTAACCCTAGACCTAGCCCTAGCGCTAGCCCAAACCCTAACCCTAACCCTAACCCTAACCCTAACTCTAGCCCTAGACCTAACCCTAGCCCTAGCGCTAACCCTAACCCTAACCCTAGCCCTAGCCCTAGCCCTAACCCTAACCCTAACCCTAACCCTAACCCTAGCCCTAAATCTAACCCTAACCCTAGCGCTAGCCCTAACTCTAACCCTAACCCTAACCCTTAACCTAGCCCTAGCCCTAGCCCTAGACCTAGACCTAACCCTAAACCTACACTTAGCCCTAACCCTAGCCCTAGCCCTAACCCTAACCCTAGCACTAGCCCTAGAACTAACCCTAGCCCATACCCTAGGCCTAACCCTAACCTTAAACTAAACCTAAGCCCAGCCCTAACCTTAAACCTAGCCCTAAACCTAACCCTAACCCTAACCCTAACCCTAGCCGTAGCCTTAGCACTAGCCGTAGCCCTAACCCTAACCCTAACCCTAACCCTAGCCCTAGACCAGGCCTTAGCCCTAACCCTAACCCTAACCCTAAACCTAGCACTAGCCCTAGCCCTAGCCCTAGCCCTAGCCCTAGCCCCAGCCCTGACCCTAAACCTAGCCCTAGCCCTAGCCCTATCCCTAGCCCTAACCCTAACCCTAACCCTAACACTTGCCCGAGCCCTAGACCTAGCCCTAACCCTAACCCTAACCCTAGCCCTAGAACTAACCCTAGCCCTTACCCTAACCCTAACCCTAGCCCTAGCCCTAGCCCTAGCCGTAGAACTAGCCCTAGCAATAACCCTAACCCTAGCCCTAGCCTCAAACCTAACCCTAGCCCTAACCATAACCCTAGCCCCAGCCCTAACCCTAAACCTAGCCCTAGCCCTAGCCCTAGCCCTAGCCCTAGACCTAACCCTAGCCCTAGCGCTAGCCCTAACCCTAAACCTAACCCTAATCCTATCCCTAGCCCTAGCAGTAGCCCTAAACCTAACCCTAAACCTAGCACTAGCCCTAGCCCTAGACCTAGCCCTAGCCCTAGCCCTAAGCCTAACCCTAGCCCCAGCCCTAGCCCTAGCCCTAGCCCTAGCCCTAACCCTAACCCTAGCCCCAGCCAAAGCCCTATCACTAGCCCTACACTAACCCTAACCCTAACCCTAGCCCTAAACCTAACCCTAACCCTAGCCCTAGCCCTAACTCTAAACCTAACTCCTACCCTAGCCCTAGCCCTAGCCCTAGCCCTACCCTAACCCTAACCATAGCCCTAAACCTAACCCTAACACTAACCCTAACCCTAGACCTAGCCCTAGCCCTAGCCCTAACCCTAACCCTACCCCTAACCCTAACCCTAACCCTAAACCTAGCCCTAGCCCTAGCCCTAGCCCTAACCCTTACCCTAGCACTAGCCCAAGCCCTAGCCCAACCCTAGCCCTAACCCTAGCCCTAACCCTAACCCTAACCCTAAACCTAAGCCCAGCCCTAACCTTAACCCTAGCCCTAAACCTAACCCTAACCCTAACCCTAACGCTAGCCGTAGCCCTAGCCCTAGCCCTAGCCCTAACCCCAAACCTATCCTTAAACCTAGCCCTAGCCCAGGCCCTAGTCCTAACTCTAACCCTAACCCTAACACTAACCCTAGCACTAGCCCTAGCCCTAGCCCTAGCCCTAGCCCTAGCCCCAGCCCTAACCCTAAACCTAGCCCTAGCCCTAGCCCTAGCCCTAGCCCTAGCCCTATACCTAACCCTAACCAAAACCCTTGCCCTAGCCCTAGACCTAGCCCTAAACCTAAACCTAACCCTAGCCCTAGCCCTAACCCTAGCCCTGACCGTAACCTTAACCCTAGCCCTAGACCTAGCCCTAGTCCTAGCCCTAACCCTAACCCTAGCCCTAGCCTCAACCCTAACCCTCGCCCTAACACTAACCCTAGCCTTAGCCCTAGCCCGAGCCCTAGCCCTTGCCCTAGACCTAACCCTAGCCCTAGCCTGAGCCCTAACCCTAAACCTAAACCTAACCCTAGCCCTAGCCCTAGCCCTAGCCCTAACCCTAACCCTATCCCCAGCCCTAGCCCTAGCCCTAGCCCTAACCCCAACCCTAACGTTAACCCTATCCCTAGCCCAGGCCGTAGCCCTAACCCTAACCCTAACCCTAACCCTAGCACTAGCCCTAACCCAAACCTCGCACTAAAACTAACCCTAGCCTTAGCCCTAGCCCGAGCCCTAGCCCTAGACCTAGACCTAACCCTAGCCCCAGCCCAAGCCCTAACCCAAAACCTAAACCTAACCCTAGCCCTAGCCTTAGCCCTAGCCCTAACCCTTACCCTAAACCTAGCACTAGCCCTAGCCCTAGAGCTAGCCCTAGCCCTAGCCCTAACCCTAACCCTAGCCCCAGCCCTAGCCCTAGCCCTAGCCCTAACCCTAACCCTAGCCCCAGCCCTAGCCCTAGCCCTAGCCCTAGCCCTAGGCCTAGCCCTAACCCTAACCCTAACCCTAACCCTAACCCTAGCCCTAAACCTAACCCTAACCCTAGCCCTAGCCCTAACTCCAACTCTAACCCTAACCCTAGCCCAAATCTAGCCCTAGCCCTAGACCTAACCCTAACCCTAACCCTAACCCTAGCCCTAGCCCTAGCCCTAGCACTAACCCTAACACTAACCCTAGCCCTAGACCTAGCCCTAGCCCTAACCTTAAACCTAACGCTAAGCCTAACCCTAGCCCTAGCCCTAAACCTAGCCCTAGCCCTAACCCGAACCCTAACCCTAGCCCTAGCCCTATCCCTAACCCTAACCCTAACACTAACCCTAACTCTAGCCCTAGCCCTATCCCTAGCCCTAGCCCTAGCCCTTGCCCTAGCCCTAGCCCTAGCAATAACACTAACCCTAGCCCTAGTCTCAAACATAACCCTAGACCTAACCCTAACCCTAGCCCCAGCCCTTACCCTAACCCTAACCCTAGCCCTAAACCTAACCCTAACACTAACCCTAACCCTGGCCATAGCCCTAGCCCTAGACCTAGACCTAGCCCTAAACCTAAACCAAGCCTTAGCCCTAACCCTAGCCCTAGCCCTAAGCCTAACCCTAGCGCTAGCCCTAGCCCTAGCCGTAGCCCTAGCCCTAACCCTAGACCTAACCCTAACCCTATCCCTAAACGCAACCCTAGCCCTAACCCTAACCCTACCCCTAAACCTAACCATAACCCTAAAACTGAAACTAGCCCTAGACCTAGCCCTAGCCCTAGCCCTATACCTAACCCTAACCCTAACCCTAGCCCTAGCCCTAGCCCTATCTCTAACACTTACCCTAACCCTAACCCTAGCACTAGGCCTAGCCCTAGCCCTAGCCCTAGCACCACCCCTAACCCAAATCCTAGCCCTAGCCCTAGCACTAGCCCTAACCCTAACCCTAAACCTAGCCCTATCCCTAACCCTAACAATAACACTAACCCTAACTCTAGACCTAGCCAAAGACCTAGCCCTAAACCTAACCCTAGCCCTAACCCTAACCCTAACCCTAAACCTAGCCCTAGCCCTAGCCCTAGCCCTAACCCTAACCCTAACCCTAACCCTAACTCTAGCCGTAGCCCTAACCCTAGCCCTAAACCTAACCCTAAACCTAACCCTAACCCTAGCCCTAGAATTAGCCCTTGCGCTAGCCCTAGCCCTTACCCTAACCCTAACCCTAACCCTAACCCTTACCCTAACCCTAACACTAGCCCTAGCCCTAGCCCTAAATCTAACCCTAACCCTACGCTAGCCCTAACCCTAACCCTAGCCCTAACCCTAACCCTAACCATAACCCTAACCCTAACCCTAACCCTTAACCTAGCCCTAGCCCTAGCCCTAGCCCTAGACCTAACCCTAAACCTAGCCCTAACCTTAACCTAAACCTAAGCCCAGCCCTAACCTTAAACCTAGCCCTAAACCTAACCCTAACCCTAACACTAACCCTAGCCGTAGCCCTAGCCTTAGCCGTAGCCCTAACCCTAACCCTAACCCTAGCCCTAGACCAGGCCCTAGCCCTAACCCTAACCCTAAACCAAAACCTAGCACTAGCCCTAGCCCTAGCCCTAGCCCTAGCCCTAGCCCCAGCCCTGACCCTAAACCTAGCCCTAGCCCTAGCCCTAACCCTAACCCTAACCTTAACACTTGCCCTAGCCCTAGACTTAGCCCTAACCCCAACCCTAACCCTAGCAATAACCCTAACCCTAACCCTAGCCTCAAACCTAACCCTATCCCTAACACTAACCCTAGCCACAGCCCTAACCCTAAACCTAACCCTAATCCTATCCCTAGCCCTAGCAGTAGCCCTAACCCTAACCCTAAACCTAGCACTAGCCCTAGCCCTAGACCTAGCCCTAGCCATAACCCTAACCCTAGCCCCAGCCCTAGCCCTAGCCATATCACTAGCCCTAACCCTAACCCTAACCATAACCCTAACCCTAGCCCTAACCCTAACCCTAGCCCTAGCCCTAACTCTAACCCTAACTCCTACCCTAGCCCTAACCCTAGCTCTACCCCTAGCCCTAGCCCTAACCCTAACCCTAACCATAGCCCTAAACCTAACCCTAAAACTAACCCTAACCCTAGCCCTAGCCCTAACCCTAACCCTAACCCTAGCCCTAAACCTAACCCTAACCCTAGCGCTAGCCCTAAATCTAACCCTAACTCTAACCCTAGCCCTAACCCTAACCCTAGCCCTAACACTAACCCTAACCCTAGTCCTAGCCCTAGCCCTAGACCTAGCCATAGCCCTAGCCCTAACCCTAAACCTAACCTTAGCCCTAACCTTAGCCCTAGCCCTAACCCTAATCCTAGCACTAGCCCTAGCCCTAGCCCTAGCCCAACCCTAGCCCTAACCCTAGCATTAACCCTAACCCTAACCCTAAACCTAAGCCCAGCCCTAACCTTAACCCTAGCCCTAAACCTAACCCTAACCCTAACCCTAAACCTAGCCGTAGCCCTAGCCCTAGCCCTAGCCCTAACCCCAAACCTAAACTTAACGCTAGCCCTATCCCAGGCCCTAGCCCTAACCCTAACCCTAACCCTAAACCTAGCACTAGCCCTAGCCCTAGCCCTAGCCCTAGCCCTAGCCCCAGCCCTAACCCTAAACCTAGCCCTAGCCCTAGCCCTAGACCTAGCCCTGTACCTAACCCTAACCCTAACCCTATCCCTAACCCTAGCCCTAACCGTAACCTTAACCCTAGCCCTAGACCTAGCCCTAGTCCTAGCCCTAACCCTAACCCTAGCCCTAGCCTCAACCCTAACCCTCGCCATAACACTAACCCTAGCCTTAGCCATAGCCTGAGACCTAGCCCTAGCCCTAGACCTAACCGTAGCCCTAGCCCGAGCCCTAACCCTAAACCTAAACCTAAACCTAGCCCTAGCCCTAGCCCTAGCCCTAACCCTAACCCTAAACCTAGCACTAGCCCTAGCCCTAGCCCTAGCCCTAGCCCTAGCCCTAAACCTAACCCTAGCCCCAGCCCTAGCCCTAGCCCTAGCCCTAACCCTAACCCTAGCCCCAGCCCTAGCCCTAGCCCTAGGCCTAGCCCTAACCCTAACCCTAACCCTAACCCTAGCCCTAAAACTAACCCTAACCCTAGCCCTAGCCCTACCTCCAACCCTAACCCTAACCCTAGCCCAAATCTAGCCTTAGCCCTAGCCCTAACCCTAACCCTAACCCTAACCCTAGCCCTAGCCCTAGCCCTAGCCCTAGCCCTTGCCCTAGCCCTAGCCCTAGCAATAACACTAACCCTAGCCCTAGTCTCAAACATAACCCTAGACCTAACCCTAACCCTAGCCCCAGCCCTTACCCTAACCCTAACCCTAGCCCTAAACCTAACCCTAACACTAACCCTAACCCTGGCCATAGCCCTAGCCCTAGACCTAGACCTAGCCCTAAACCTAAACCAAGCCTTAGCCCTAACCCTAGCCCTAGCCCTAAGCCTAACCCTAGCGCTAGCCCTAGCCCTAGCCGTAGCCCTAGCCCTAACCCTAGACCTAACCCTAACCCTATCCCTAAACGCAACCCTAGCCCTAACCCTAACCCTACCCCTAAACCTAACCATAACCCTAAAACTGAAACTAGCCCTAGACCTAGCCCTAGCCCTAGCCCTATACCTAACCCTAACCCTAACCCTAGCCCTAGCCCTAGCCCTATCTCTAACACTTACCCTAACCCTAACCCTAGCACTAGGCCTAGCCCTAGCCCTAGCCCTAGCACCACCCCTAACCCAAATCCTAGCCCTAGCCCTAGCACTAGCCCTAACCCTAACCCTAAACCTAGCCCTATCCCTAACCCTAACAATAACACTAACCCTAACTCTAGACCTAGCCAAAGACCTAGCCCTAAACCTAACCCTAGCCCTAACCCTAACCCTAACCCTAAACCTAGCCCTAGCCCTAGCCCTAGCCCTAACCCTAACCCTAACCCTAACCCTAACTCTAGCCGTAGCCCTAACCCTAGCCCTAAACCTAACCCTAAACCTAACCCTAACCCTAGCCCTAGAATTAGCCCTTGCGCTAGCCCTAGCCCTTACCCTAACCCTAACCCTAACCCTAACCCTTACCCTAACCCTAACCCTAGCCCTAGCCCTAGCCCTAAATCTAACCCTAACCCTACGCTAGCCCTAACCCTAACCCTAGCCCTAACCCTAACCCTAACCATAACCCTAACCCTAACCCTAACCCTTAACCTAGCCCTAGCCCTAGCCCTAGCCCTAGACCTAACCCTAAACCTAGCCCTAACCTTAACCTAAACCTAAGCCCAGCCCTAACCTTAAACCTAGCCCTAAACCTAACCCTAACCCTAACACTAACCCTAGCCGTAGCCCTAGCCTTAGCCGTAGCCCTAACCCTAACCCTAACCCTAGCCCTAGACCAGGCCCTAGCCCTAACCCTAACCCTAAACCAAAACCTAGCACTAGCCCTAGCCCTAGCCCTAGCCCTAGCCCCAGCCCTGACCCTAAACCTAGCCCTAGCCCTAGCCCTAACCCTAACCCTAACCTTAACACTTGCCCTAGCCCTAGACTTAGCCCTAACCCCAACCCTAACCCTAGCAATAACCCTAACCCTAACCCTAGCCTCAAACCTAACCCTATCCCTAACACTAACCCTAGCCACAGCCCTAACCCTAAACCTAACCCTAATCCTATCCCTAGCCCTAGCAGTAGCCCTAACCCTAACCCTAAACCTAGCACTAGCCCTAGCCCTAGACCTAGCCCTAGCCATAACCCTAACCCTAGCCCCAGCCCTAGCCCTAGCCATATCACTAGCCCTAACCCTAACCCTAACCATAACCCTAACCCTAGCCCTAACCCTAACCCTAGCCCTAGCCCTAACTCTAACCCTAACTCCTACCCTAGCCCTAACCCTAGCTCTACCCCTAGCCCTAGCCCTAACCCTAACCCTAACCATAGCCCTAAACCTAACCCTAAAACTAACCCTAACCCTAGCCCTAGCCCTAACCCTAACCCTAACCCTAGCCCTAAACCTAACCCTAACCCTAGCGCTAGCCCTAAATCTAACCCTAACTCTAACCCTAGCCCTAACCCTAACCCTAGCCCTAACACTAACCCTAACCCTAGTCCTAGCCCTAGCCCTAGACCTAGCCATAGCCCTAGCCCTAACCCTAAACCTAACCTTAGCCCTAACCTTAGCCCTAGCCCTAACCCTAATCCTAGCACTAGCCCTAGCCCTAGCCCTAGCCCAACCCTAGCCCTAACCCTAGCATTAACCCTAACCCTAACCCTAAACCTAAGCCCAGCCCTAACCTTAACCCTAGCCCTAAACCTAACCCTAACCCTAACCCTAAACCTAGCCGTAGCCCTAGCCCTAGCCCTAGCCCTAACCCCAAACCTAAACTTAACGCTAGCCCTATCCCAGGCCCTAGCCCTAACCCTAACCCTAACCCTAAACCTAGCACTAGCCCTAGCCCTAGCCCTAGCCCTAGCCCTAGCCCCAGCCCTAACCCTAAACCTAGCCCTAGCCCTAGCCCTAGACCTAGCCCTGTACCTAACCCTAACCCTAACCCTATCCCTAACCCTAGCCCTAACCGTAACCTTAACCCTAGCCCTAGACCTAGCCCTAGTCCTAGCCCTAACCCTAACCCTAGCCCTAGCCTCAACCCTAACCCTCGCCATAACACTAACCCTAGCCTTAGCCATAGCCTGAGACCTAGCCCTAGCCCTAGACCTAACCGTACCCCTAGCCCGAGCCCTAACCCTAAACCTAAACCTAAACCTAGCCCTAGCCCTAGCCCTAGCCCTAACCCTAACCCTAAACCTAGCACTAGCCCTAGCCCTAGCCCTAGCCCTAGCCCTAGCCCTAAACCTAACCCTAGCCCCAGCCCTAGCCCTAGCCCTAGCCCTAACCCTAACCCTAGCCCCAGCCCTAGCCCTAGCCCTAGGCCTAGCCCTAACCCTAACCCTAACCCTAACCCTAGCCCTAAAACTAACCCTAACCCTAGCCCTAGCCCTACCTCCAACCCTAACCCTAACCCTAGCCCAAATCTAGCCTTAGCCCTAGCCCTAACCCTAACCCTAACCCTAACCCTAGCCCTAGCCCTAGCCCTAACCCTAACCCTAGCCCTAGCCCTAGCCCTAGCCTTAACCCTAACCCTAACGCTAACCATAACCCTAGCCCTAGCCCTACCCTAGCCCTAGCCCTAAACCGAACCCTAACCCTAGCCCTAGCCCTAGCCCTAACCCTAACCCTAACACTAACTCTAACTCTAGCCCTAGCCTTAACCCTAGCCCTAGCCCTAGCCCTAGGCCTAGCCCTAGCCCTAGCAATAACACTAACCCTAGACCTAACCATAGTCTCAAACCTAACCCTAGACCTAACCATAGCAATAACACTAACCCTAGACCTAACCATAGTC
>OX463227.1:160783509-160793509 GCA_949820135.1 Sylvilagus floridanus | reverse complement strand
CTAGCCCTAACCCTAGCCCTAACGCTAACACTAAAGCTAAACCTAAGCCCAGCCCTAACCTTAAACCTAGCCCTAAACCTAACCCGAATCCTAACCCTAACCCTAGCCGTAGCCCTAGCCCTAGCCCTAGCCCTAGCCCTAACCCTCACCCTAAACATAGCCCTAGCCCAGGCCCCAGCCCTAACCCTAACCCTAACCATAAACCTAGCAATAGCCCTAGCCCTAGCCCTAGCCCTAGCCCCAGCCCTAACCCTAATCCTAGCCCTAGCGCAAGCCCTAGCCATAGCCCTAGCCCTAACCCTAACCCTAAAACTTGCCCTAGCCCTAGACCTAGCCCTAACCCTAACCCTAACCCTAGCCCTAGCCCAAACCCTAGCCCTAAACCTAACACTAACCCTAGCCCTAGCCCTAGCCCTAGCCCTAACCCTAACCCTAAACCTAACCCTAACCCTAGGCCTAGCTCTAGCCCTAGCCCTAGCCCTAGCCCTAGCCCTAACCCTAACCCTAACCCAAGCACTAGTCCTAACCCTAGCCCTAACCCTAGACATAGCCCTAACCCTAACCCTAAACCTAGCCCTAGACTTAGCCCTAGCCCTAGCCCTAACCCTAACCCTAACCCTAACCCTAGCCCTTGACGTAGCCCTAACCCTAGCCCTAACCCTAACCCTAACCCTAACCCTAGCCCTAAGCCTAGCCCTAGCACTTGCCCTAACCATAACCCTAACCCTAACCCTAGCCCTAGCCCTAAACCTAGCCCTAGCCCTAACCATAACTCTAGCACTAGACCTAGCCCTAGCCCTAGCCCTAGCCCTAAACCTAGCCCTAACCCTAACCCTAACCCTAACCTAAGCCTAGCTTTAACTCTAACCCTAGCCCTAACCCTAACCCTAACCCTAACCCAAGCCCTAGTCCTAACCCTAGCCCTAACCCTAACCCTAACCCTAACCCTAACCCTAGCACTAGCCCTAGCCCTAGCCCCACCCCTAACCCTAACCCTAACCCTAGCCCTTGCCCTAGCCGTAACCCTAACCCTAAACCTAACCCTTGCCCTAGCCCTAGCCCTAGCCCTAGCCCTAACCCTAACAGTAACCCTAGCCCTAGCCCTAACACTAGCCCTAACCCTAACCCTAACCCTAACACTAACCCAAGCCCTAGTCCTAACCCTAGCCCTAACCCTAACCCTAACACTAGCCCTATCCCTAGCCGTAGACCAAGCCCTAGCCCTAACCCTAAACCTACCCTTAGCCCTAACTCTAGCTCTAGCCCTAACACTAACCCTAGCACTAGCCCTAACGCTAACCCTAGCCCTAGCCTGAGCCCTAACCTTAACCCTAAACCTAACTCTAGCCCTAGCACTAACCCTAGCCCTAGCCCTAACCCTAACCCTAACCCTAGCCCTAGCCTGAGCCCTAGCCTTAACCCTAACCCTAACCCTAACCCTAACTCTAGCCCTAGCCCGAAACCTAGCCCGAGCCCTAACCCTAACCTTAACCCTAGCCCTACCCCTAGCCCTAGCACCAACCCTAACACTAAAACTAACCCTAACCCTAAAGCTAACTCTAGCCCGAGTCCTAACCTTAACCCTAGCCCTAACCCTAACCTTAACCCTAGCCCTATCCCTAGCCCTAACCCTAACCCTAGACATAGCCCTAGCCCTAACCATAACCCTAGCCCTAGAACTAACCCTAGCCCTTACCCTAACCCTAACCCTAGCCCTAGCCCTAGCCCTAGCCGTAGTCCTAGCCCTAGCAATAACCCTAACCCTAACCCTAGCCTCAAACCTAACCCTAGCCCTAACCCTAACCCTAGCCCCAGCCCTAACATTAAACCTAGCCCTAGCCCTAGCCCTAGACCTAACCCTAGCCCTAGCGCTAGCAATAACCCTAAACCTAACCCTAATCCTATCCCTGCCCTAGCAGTAGCCCTAACCCTAACCCTAAACCTAGCACTAGCCCTAGCCCTAGACCTAGCCCTAGCCCTAGCCCTAACCCTAACCCTAGTCCCAGCCCTAGCCCTAGCCCTAGCCCTATCCCAAACCCTAACCCTAGCCCCAGACCTAGCCCTAGCCCTAGCCCTAGCCCTATCACTAGCCCTAACCCTAACCCTGAATAACCCTAGCCCTAACCCTAACCCTAGCCCTAGCCCTAACTCTAACCCTAACTCCTACCCTAGCCCTAACCCTAGCCCTAGCCCAAGCCCTAGCACTAACCCTAACCCTAACCATAGCCCTAAACCTAACCCTAAAACTAACCCTAACCCTAGACCTAGCCCTAGCGCTAGCCCTAACCCTAACCCTAACCCTAACCCTAACCCTAACTCTAGCCCTAGACCTAACCCTAGCCCTAGCGCTAACCCTAACCCTAACCCTAGCCCTAGCCCTAGCCCTAACCCTAACCCTAACCCTAACCCTAACCCTAGCCCTAAATCTAACCCTAACCCTAGCGCTAGCCCTAACTCTAACCCTAACCCTAACCCTTAACCTAGCCCTAGCCCTAGCCCTAGACCTAGACCTAACCCTAAACCTACACTTAGCCCTAACCCTAGCCCTAGCCCTAACCCTAACCCTAGCACTAGCCCTAGAACTAACCCTAGCCCATACCCTAGCCCTAACCCTAACCTTAAACTAAACCTAAGCCCAGCCCTAACCTTAAACCTAGCCCTAAACCTAACCCTAACCCTAACCCTAACCCTAGCCGTAGCCTTAGCACTAGCCGTAGCCCTAACCCTAACCCTAACCCTAACCCTAGCCCTAGACCAGGCCTTAGCCCTAACCCTAACCCTAACCCTAAACCTAGCACTAGCCCTAGCCCTAGCCCTAGCCCTAGCCCTAGCCCCAGCCCTGACCCTAAACCTAGCCCTAGCCCTAGCCCTATCCCTAGCCCTAACCCTAACCCTAACCCTAACACTTGCCCGAGCCCTAGACCTAGCCCTAACCCTAACCCTAACCCTAGCCCTAGAACTAACCCTAGCCCTTACCCTAACCCTAACCCTAGCCCTAGCCCTAGCCCTAGCCGTAGAACTAGCCCTAGCAATAACCCTAACCCTAGCCCTAGCCTCAAACCTAACCCTAGCCCTAACCATAACCCTAGCCCCAGCCCTAACCCTAAACCTAGCCCTAGCCCTAGCCCTAGCCCTAGCCCTAGACCTAACCCTAGCCCTAGCGCTAGCCCTAACCCTAAACCTAACCCTAATCCTATCCCTAGCCCTAGCAGTAGCCCTAAACCTAACCCTAAACCTAGCACTAGCCCTAGCCCTAGACCTAGCCCTAGCCCTAGCCCTAAGCCTAACCCTAGGCCCAGCCCTAGCCCTAGCCCTAGCCCTAGCCCTAACCCTAACCCTAGCCCCAGCCAAAGCCCTATCACTAGCCCTACACTAACCCTAACCCTAACCCTAGCCCTAAACCTAACCCTAACCCTAGCCCTAGCCCTAACTCTAAACCTAACTCCTACCCTAGCCCTAGCCCTAGCCCTAGCCCTACCCTAACCCTAACCATAGCCCTAAACCTAACCCTAACACTAACCCTAACCCTAGACCTAGCCCTAGCCCTAGCCCTAACCCTAACCCTAGCCCTAACCCTAACCCTAACCCTAAACCTAGCCCTAGCCCTAGCCCTAGCCCTAACCCTTACCCTAGCACTAGCCCAAGCCCTAGCCCAACCCTAGCCCTAACCCTAGCCCTAACCCTAACCCTAACCCTAAACCTAAGCCCAGCCCTAACCTTAACCCTAGCCCTAAACCTAACCCTAACCCTAACCCTAACGCTAGCCGTAGCCCTAGCCCTAGCCCTAGCCCTAACCCCAAACCTATCCTTAAACCTAGCCCTAGCCCAGGCCCTAGTCCTAACTCTAACCCTAACCCTAACACTAACCCTAGCACTAGCCCTAGCCCTAGCCCTAGCCCTAGCCCTAGCCCCAGCCCTAACCCTAAACCTAGCCCTAGCCCTAGCCCTAGCCCTAGCCCTAGCCCTATACCTAACCCTAACCAAAACCCTTGCCCTAGCCCTAGACCTAGCCCTAAACCTAAACCTAACCCTAGCCCTAGCCCTAACCCTAGCCCTGACCGTAACCTTAACCCTAGCCCTAGACCTAGCCCTAGTCCTAGCCCTAAACCTAACCCTAGCCCTAGCCTCAACGCTAACCCTCGCCCTAACACTAACCCTAGCCTTAGCCCTAGCCCGAGCCCTAGCCCTTGCCCTAGACCTAACCCTAGCCCTAGCCTGAGCCCTAACCCTAAACCTAAACCTAACCCTAGCCCTAGCCCTAGCCCTAGCCCTAACCCTAACCCTATCCCCAGCCCTAGCCCTAGCCCTAGCCCTAACCCCAACCCTAACGTTAACCCTATCCCTAGCCCAGGCCGTAGCCCTAACCCTAACCCTAACCCTAACCCTAGCACTAGCCCTAACCCAAACCTCGCACTAAAACTAACCCTAGCCTTAGCCCTAGCCCGAGCCCTAGCCCTAGACCTAGACCTAACCCTAGCCCCAGCCCAAGCCCTAACCCAAAACCTAAACCTAACCCTAGCCCTAGCCTTAGCCCTAGCCCTAACCCTTACCCTAAACCTAGCACTAGCCCTAGCCCTAGAGCTAGCCCTAGCCCTAGCCCTAACCCTAACCCTAGCCCCAGCCCTAGCCCTAGCCCTAGCCCTAACCCTAACCCTAGCCCCAGCCCTAGCCCTAGCCCTAGCCCTAGCCCTAGGCCTAGCCCTAACCCTAACCCTAACCCTAACCCTAACCCTAGCCCTAAACCTAACCCTAACCCTAGCCCTAGCCCTAACTCCAACTCTAACCCTAACCCTAGCCCAAATCTAGCCCTAGCCCTAGACCTAACCCTAACCCTAACCCTAACCCTAGCCCTAGCCCTAGCCCTAGCACTAACCCTAACACTAACCCTAGCCCTAGACCTAGCCCTAGCCCTAACCTTAAACCTAACGCTAAGCCTAACCCTAGCCCTAGCCCTAAACCTAGCCCTAGCCCTAACCCGAACCCTAACCCTAGCCCTAGCCCTATCCCTAACCCTAACCCTAACACTAACCCTAACTCTAGCCCTAGCCCTATCCCTAGCCCTAGCCCTAGCCCTTGCCCTAGCCCTAGCCCTAGCAATAACACTAACCCTAGCCCTAGTCTCAAACATAACCCTAGACCTAACCCTAACCCTAGCCCCAGCCCTTACCCTAACCCTAACCCTAGCCCTAAACCTAACCCTAACACTAACCCTAACCCTGGCCATAGCCCTAGCCCTAGACCTAGACCTAGCCCTAAACCTAAACCAAGCCTTAGCCCTAACCCTAGCCCTAGCCCTAAGCCTAACCCTAGCGCTAGCCCTAGCCCTAGCCGTAGCCCTAGCCCTAACCCTAGACCTAACCCTAACCCTATCCCTAAACGCAACCCTAGCCCTAACCCTAACCCTACCACTAAACCTAACCATAACCCTAAAACTGAAACTAGCCCTAGACCTAGCCCTAGCCCTAGCCCTATACCTAACCCTAACCCTAACCCTAGCCCTAGCCCTAGCCCTATCTCTAACACTTACCCTAACCCTAACCCTAGCACTAGGCCTAGCCCTAGCCCTAGCCCTAGCACCACCCCTAACCCAAATCCTAGCCCTAGCCCTAGCACTAGCCCTAACCCTAACCCTAAACCTAGCCCTATCCCTAACCCTAACAATAACACTAACCCTAACTCTAGACCTAGCCAAAGACCTAGCCCTAAACCTAACCCTAGCCCTAACCCTAACCCTAACCCTAAACCTAGCCCTAGCCCTAGCCCTAGCCCTAACCCTAACTCTAACCCTAACCCTAACTCTAGCCGTAGCCCTAACACTAGCCCTAAACCTAACCCTAAACCTAACCCTAACCCTAGCCCTAGAATTAGCCCTTGCGCTAGCCCTAGCCCTTACCCTACCCCTAACCCTAACCCTAACCCTTACCCTAACCCTAACCCTAGCCCTAGCCCTAGCCCTAAATCTAACCCTAACCCTACGCTAGCCCTAACCCTAACCCTAGCCCTAACCCTAACCCTAACCATAACCCTAACCCTAACCCTAACCCTTAACCTAGCCCTAGCCCTAGCCCTAGCCCTAGACCTAACCCTAAACCTAGCCCTAACCTTAACCTAAACCTAAGCCCAGCCCTAACCTTAAACCTAGCCCTAAACCTAACCCTAACCCTAACACTAACCCTAGCCGTAGCCCTAGCCTTAGCCGTAGCCCTAACCCTAACGCTAACCCTAGCCCTAGACCAGGCCCTAGCCCTAACCCTAACCCTAAACCAAAACCTAGCACTAGCCCTAGCCCTAGCCCTAGCCCTAGCCCCAGCCCTGACCCTAAACCTAGCCCTAGCCCTAGCCCTAACCCTAACCCTAACCTTAACACTTGCCCTAGCCCTAGACTTAGCCCTAACCCCAACCCTAACCCTAGCAATAACCCTAACCCTAACCCTAGCCTCAAACCTAACCCTATCCCTAACACTAACCCTAGCCCCAGCCCTAACCCTAAACCTAACCCTAATCCTATCCCTAGCCCTAGCAGTAGCCCTAACCCTAACCCTAAACCTAGCACTAGCCCTAGCCCTAGACCTAGCCCTAGCCATAACCCTAACCCTAGCCCCAGCCCTAGCCCTAGCCCTATCACTAGCCCTAACCCTAACCCTAACCATAACCCTAACCCTAGCCCTAACCCTAACCCTAGCCCTAGCCCTAACTCTAACCCTAACTCCTACCCTAGCCCTAACCCTAGCTCTACCCCTAGCCCTAGCCCTAACCCTAACCCTAACCATAGCCCTAAACCTAACCCTAAAACTAACCCTAACCCTAGCCCTAGCCCTAACCCTAACCCTAACCCTAGCCCTAAACCTAACCCTAACCCTAGCGCTAGCCCTAAATCTAACCCTAACTCTAACCCTAGCCCTAACCCTAACCCTAGCCCTAACACTAACCCTAACCCTAGTCCTAGCCCTAGCCCTAGACCTAGCCATAGCCCTAGCCCTAACCCTAAACCTAACCTTAGCCCTAACCTTAGCCCTAGCCCTAACCCTAATCCTAGCACTAGCCCTAGCCCTAGCCCTAGCCCAACCCTAGCCCTAACCCTAGCATTAACCCTAACCCTAACCCTAAACCTAAGCCCAGCCCTAACCTTAACCCTAGCCCTAAACCTAACCCTAACCCTAACCCTAAACCTAGCCGTAGCCCTAGCCCTAGCCCTAGCCCTAACCCCAAACCTAAACTTAACGCTAGCCCTATCCCAGGCCCTAGCCCTAACCCTAACCCTAACCCTAAACCTAGCACTAGCCCTAGCCCTAGCCCTAGCCCTAGCCCTAGCCCCAGCCCTAACCCTAAACCTAGCCCTAGCCCTAGCCCTAGACCTAGCCCTGTACCTAACCCTAACCCTAACCCTATCCCTAACCCTAGCCCTAACCGTAACCTTAACCCTAGCCCTAGACCTAGCCCTAGTCCTAGCCCTAACCCTAACCCTAGCCCTAGCCTCAACCCTAACCCTCGCCCTAACACTAACCCTAGCCTTAGCCATAGCCTGAGACCTAGCCCTAGCCCTAGACCTAACCGTAGCCCTAGCCCGAGCCCTAACACTAAACCTAAACCTAAACCTAGCCCTAGCCCTAGCCCTAGCCCTAACCCTAACCCTAAACCTAGCACTAGCCCTAGCCCTAGCCCTAGCCCTAGCCCTAGCCCTAAACCTAACCCTAGCCCCAGCCCTAGCCCTAGCCCTAGCCCTAACCCTAACCCTAGCCCCAGCCCTAGCCCTAGCCCTAGGCCTAGCCCTAACCCTAACCCTAACCCTAACCCTAGCCATAAAACTAACCCTAACCCTAGCCCTAGCCCTACCTCCAACCCTAACCCTAACCCTAGCCCAAATCTAGCCCTAGCCCTAGCCCTAACCCTAACCCTAACCCTAACCCTAGCCCTAGCCCTAGCCCTAACCCTAACCCTAGCCCTAGCCCTAGCCCTAGCCCTAGCCTTAACCCTAACCCTAACGCTAACCATAACCCTAGACCTAGCCCTACCCTAGCCCTAGCCCTAAACCGAACCCTAACCCTAGCCCTAGCCCTAGCCCTAACCCTAACCCTAACACTAACTCTAACTCTAGCCCTAGCCTTAACCCTAGCCCTAGCCCTAGCCCTAGGCCTAGCCCTAGCCCTAGCAATAACACTAACCCTAGCCCTAGTCTCAAACCTAACCCTAGACCTAACCATAACCCTAGCCCCAGCCCTAACCCTTAACCTAGAAGTAGCCCTAGCCCTAGCCCTAGCCCTAACCCTAAACTTAACCCTAACCCTTGCCCTAGCCCTAGACCTAACCCTAACCCTACCCCTGGCCCTAACCCTAGCCCTAACCCTAATCCTAACCCTAGCCCTAGCCCTAGCCCTAGCCCTAAACCTAACCCTAGCCCTAGCCTCAACCCTAACCCTAGCCCTAACCCTAACCCTAGCCTTAGTCCTAGCCCAAGCCCTAGCCCTAGCCCTAGACCTAACCCTATCCCTAGCCCCAGCCCTAACCCTAAACCTAATCCTAATCCTATCCCTAGTCCTAGACGTAGCCCTAACCCTAAACCTAGCACTAGCCCTAGCCCTATCCCTAGCCCTAGCCCTAGCCCTAAACCTAACCCTAACCCTAGCCCCAGCCCTAGCCCTAGCCATAGCCCTAACCCTAACCCTAGCCCCAGCCCTAGCGCTAGCCCTAGCCCTAGCCCTAACCCTAACCCTAACCCGAACCCTAACCCTAGCCCTAAACCTAACCCTAACCCTAGCCCTAGCCCTAACTCTAATGCTAAACCTAAACCTAACCCTAGCCCTAGCCCTAACCCTAGCCCTAACCCTAATCCTAACCCTAGCCCTAGCCCAAACCAAGCCCTAACCCTAGCCCTAACCCTAACCCTAACCCTAGCCGTAGCCCTAGCCCTTGCCCTAGCCCTAACCCTAACCCTAACCCTAGCCCGGGCCCTAGCCCTAACCCGAAACCTAACCCTAACCCTAGCACTAGCCCTAGCCCTAGCCCTAGCCCTAGCCCTAGCCCCAGCCCTAACCATAAACCTAGCCCTAGCCCTAGTCCTAGACCTAACCCTAACCCTAACCCTAACCCTAACCCTTGCCCTAGCCCTAGACATAGCCCTAACCTAACCCTAACCCTAGCCCTAGCCCTTACCCTATCCCTAACCCTAAACCTAGCCTGAGCCCTAGCCCTAGCCCTAGCCCTAACCCAAAACCTAACCCTAACCCTAGCCCTAGCCCTAGCCCTAGCCCTAGCCCTAATCCTAACCCTAAACATAGCACTAGACCTAGGCCTAGACCTAGCCCTAGCCCTAGCCCTAAACCTAACCCTAGCCGCAGCCCTAGACCTAGCCCTATCCCTAGACCTAAACCTAACCCAAGCCCCAGCCCTAGCCCTAGCCCTAGGCCTAGCCCGAACCCTAACCCTAACCCTAACCCTAGCCCTAAACCTAACCCTAACACTAGCCCTAGCCCTAACTCTAACCCTAACCCGAAACCTAGCCCTAAACCTAGCCCTAGCACTAGCCCTATCCCTAACCCTAAACCTAACCCTAGACCTAGCCCTAGCCCTAGCCCTAACCCTAACCTTAACCCTAACCCTAACCCTAACCATAGCCCTAGCCCTAGCCCTAGCCCTAACCCTAACCATAACCCTAACCCTAAACCTAACTCTAGCCCTAGCCCTAACCCTAGCCCTAGCCCTAACCCTAACCCTAACCCTAAACCTAGCCCTAGCCCTAGCCCTAGCCCTAACCCTAACCCTAAACCTAACCCTAACTCTAGCCCTAGCCCTAACCCTAGCCCTAGCCCTAACCCGAACCCTAGCCCTAGCCCTAGCCCTAGCCCTAACCCTAACCCTAACCCTAAACCTAGCCCTAAACCTAACCCTAACACTAGCCCTAGCCCTAGCCCTAACCCTAATCCTAACCCTAACTCTAACCCTAACCCTAGCCCTAGCCCTAACCCTAACCCAAACCCTAAACCTAGCCCTAGCCCTAGCCCTA
>OX463227.1:160776009-160778509 GCA_949820135.1 Sylvilagus floridanus | reverse complement strand
CCTAGCCCCAGCCCTAACCCTAAACCTAGCCCTAGCCCTAGCCCTAGCCCTAGCCCTAGCCCTATACCTAACCCTAACCAAAACCCTTGCCCTAGCCCTAGACCTAGCCCTAAACCTAAACCTAACCCTAGCCCTAGCCCTAACCCTAGCCCTGACCGTAACCTTAACCCTAGCCCTAGACCTAGCCCTAGTCCTAGCCCTAACCCTAACCCTAGCCCTAGCCTCAACCCTAACCCTCGCCCTAACACTAACCCTAGCCTTAGCCCTAGCCCGAGCCCTAGCCCTTGCCCTAGACCTAACCCTAGCCCTAGCCTGAGCCCTAACCCTAAACCTAAACCTAACCCAAGCCCTAGCCCTAGCCCTAGCCCTAACCCTAACCCTATCCCCAGCCCTAGCCCTAGCCCTAGCCCTAACCCTAACCCTAGACCCAGCCCTAGCCCTAGCCCTAGGCCTAGCCCTAACCCTAACACCAACCCTAACCCTAGCCGTAGCCCTAGCCCTAGCCCTAGCCCTAACCCCAACCCTAACGTTAACCCTATCCCTAGCCCTAGCCCTAGCCCTAACCCAAACCTCGCACTAAAACTAACCCTAGCCTTAGCCCTAGCCCGAGCCCTAGCCCTAGCCCTAGACCTAACCCTAGCCCCAGCCCAAGCCCTAACCCAAAACCTAAACCTAACCCTAGCCCTAGCCTTAGCCCTAGCCCTAACCCTTACCCTAAACCTAGCACTAGCCCTAGCCCTAGAGCTAGCCCTAGCCCTAGCCCTAACCCTAACCCTAGCCCCAGCCCTAGCCCTAGCCCTAGCCCTAACCCTAACCCTAGCCCCAGCCCTAGCCCTAGCCCTAGCCCTAGCCCTAGGCCTAGCCCTAACCCTAACCCTAACCCTAACCCTAACCCTAGCCCTAAACCTAACCCTAACCCTAGCCCTAGCCCTAACTCCAGCTCTAACCGTAACCCTAGCCCAAATCTAGCCCTAGCCCTAGACCTAACCCTAACCCTAATCCTAACCCTAGCCCTAGCCCTAGCCCTAGCACTAACCCTAACACTAACCCTAGCCCTAGACCTAGCCCTAGCCCTAACCTTAAACCTAACGCTAAGCCTAACCCTAGCCCTAGCCCTAAACCTAGCCCTAGCCCTAACCCGAACCCTAACCCTAGCCCTAGCCCTATCCCTAACCCTAACCCTAACACTAACCCTAACTCTAGCCCTAGCCCTATCCCTAGCCCTAGCCCTAGCACTTGCCCTAGCCCTAGCCCTAGCAATAACAGTAACCCTAGCCCTAGTCTCAAACATAACCCTAGACCTAACCCTAACCCTAGCCCCAGCCCTTACCCTAACCCTAACCCTAGCCCTAAACCTAACCCTAACACTAACCCTAACCCTGGCCATAGCCCTTGCCCTAGACCTAGACCTAGCCCTAAACCTAAACCAAGCCTTAGCCCTAACCCTAGCCCTAGCCCTAAGCCTAACCCTAGCGCTAGCCCTAGCCCTAGCCGTAGCCCTAGCCCTAACCCTAGACCTAACCCTAACCCTATCCCTAAACGCAACCCTAGCCCTAACCCTAACCCTACCCCTAAACCTAACCATAACCATAAAACTAAAACTAGCCCTAGACCTAGCCCTAGCCCTAGCCCTATACCTAACCCTAACCCTAACCCTAGCCCTAGCCCTAGCCCTATCTCTAACCCTTACCCTAACCCTAACCCTAGCACTAGGCCTAGCCCTAGCCCTAGCCCTAGCACCACCCCTAACCCAAATCCTAGCCCTAGCCCTAGCACTAGCCCTAACCCTAACCCTAAACCTAGCCCTATCCCTAACCCTAACAATAACACTAACCCTAACTCTAGAACTAGCCAAAGACCTAGCCCTAAACCTAACCCTAGCCCTAACCCTAACCCTAACCCTAAACCTAGCCCTAGCCCTAGCCCTAACCCTAACCCTAACCCTAACCCTAACCCTAACTCTAGCCCTAGCCCTAACCCTAGCCCTAGCCCTAACCCTAACCCTAACCCTACCCCTTGCGCTAGCCCTAGCCCTTACCCTAACCCTAACCCTAACCCTTACCCTAGCCCTAAACCTAACCCTAACCCTAGCCCTAGCCCTAAATCTAACCCTAACCCTACGCTAGCCCTAACCCTAACCCTAGCCCTAACCCTAACCCTAACCATAACCCTAACCCTAACCCTAACCCTTAACCTAGCCCTAGCCCTAGCCCTAGACCTAACCCTAAACCTAGCCCTAACCTTAACCTAAACCTAAGCCCAGCGCTAACCTTAAACCGAGCCCTAAAGCTAACCCTAACCCTAACACTAACCCTAGCCGTAGCCCTAGCCCTAGCCGTAGCCCTAACCCTAACCCTAACCCTAGCCCTAGACCAGGCCCTAGCCCTAACCCTAACCCTAAACCAAAACCTAGCACTAGCCCTAGCCCTAGCCCTAGCCCCAGCCCTGACCCTAAACCTAGCCCTAGCCCTAGCCCTAACCCTAACCCTAACCTTAACAC
>OX463227.1:160766009-160773509 GCA_949820135.1 Sylvilagus floridanus | reverse complement strand
TAGCCCGAGCCCTAGCCCTAGCCCTAGCCCTAGCCCTAACCCTAACCCTAGCCCTAGCCCTAGCCCTAGCCCTATCCCTAGCCCTAGCCCTAACCCTAACCCTAGCCCCAGCCCTAACCCTAAACCTGCCCTAGCCCTAGCCCTAGCACTAGCCCTAGCCCTAACCCTAACCCTAACCCTAACCCTAACCCTTGCCCTAGCCCTAGACCTAGACCTAACCCTAACCCTAACCCTAGCCCTAGCCCTAAGCCTAGCCTTAACCCTAACCCTAACCCTAGCCCTAGCCCTAGACTTAGCCCTAGCCCTAGCAATAACCCTAACCCTAGCCCTCGTCTCAAACCTAACCCTAGACCTAACCCTAACCCTAGCTCAGCCCTAACCCTAAACCTAGCCCTAGCCCTAGCCCTAAACCTAACCTTAACCCTAACCCTTGCCCTATCCCTAGACCTAACCCAACCCTAGACCTAGCACTAACCTTAGCCCTAACCCTAATCCTAACCCTAGCCCTAGCCCTAGCCCTAAACCTACCCCTAGCCCTAGCCTCAACAGTAACCCTAGCCCTAACCCTAACCCTAGCCCTAGAATCAACCCTAACCCTAGCCCTAACCCTAACCCTAGCCCTAGTCCTAGCACTAGCCCTAGCCCTAGCCCTAGAACTAACCCTAGCCCAAGCCCTAGCCCTAGCCCTAGCCCTAGCAATAACACTAACCGTAGCCCTAGTCTCAAACCTAACCCTAGACCTAACCCTTACCCTAGCCCCAGCCCTAACCCTAAACCTAGCCCTAGCCCTAGCCCTAGCCCTAACCCTAACCCTAAACTTAACCCTAACCCTTGCCCTAGCCCTAGAGCTAACCCTAACCCTACCCCTGGCCCTAACCCTAGCCCTAATCCTAATCCTAACCCTAGCCCTAGCCCTAGCCCTAGCCATAAACCTAACCCTAGCCCTAGCCTCAACCCTAAATCTAGCCCTAACCCTAACCCTAGCCCTAGTCCTAGCCCTAACCCTAGCCCTAGCCCTAGACCTAACCCTAGCCCTAGCCCTAGCCCTAACACTAAACCTAACCCTAATCCTATCCCTAGTCCTAGCCGTAGACCTAACCCTAATCCTAAACCTAGCACTAGCCCTAGCCCTAGACCTAGCCCTAGCACTAGCCCTAAACCTAAGCCTAGCCCCAGACCTAGCCCTAGCCCTAGCCCTAGCCTTAACCCTAACGCTAGCCCCAGCCCTAGCCCTAGCCCTTGCCCTAGCCCCAACCCTAACCCTAACCCGAACCCTAACCCTAGCCCTAAACCTAACACTAACCAAGCCCTAGCCCTATCTCTAATGCTAAACCTAACCCTAACCCTAGCCTTAGCCCTAACCCTAGCCCTAACCCTAATCCTAACCCTAGCCCTAGCCCAAACCAAGCCCTAACCCTAGCCCTAACCATAACCCTAACCCTAACCCTTGCCCTAGCCCTTGCCCTAGCCCTAACCCTAACCCTAGCCCCAGCCCTAGCCCTAGCCCTAACCCTAAACCTAACCCTAACCCTAGCACTAGCCCTAGCCCTAGCCCTAGCCCTAGCCCTAGCTCCAGCACTAAACCTAAACCTAGCCCTAGCCCTAGGCCTAGCCCTAGCCAGAGCCCCAGGCCTAGCATTAGCCATAACCCTAACCCTAGGCCTAGCCATTAAAATATCCCTAACCCTAACCTTAACCCTAGCACTAGACCTAGCCCTAGCCCTAACCCTAACCCTAGCCCTTGCCTCATCACTAACCCTAGCCCTAACCCTAACCCTAGCCCTAGCCTAGCCCGATCCCTAACCAAGCCGTAGCCCTAACCCTAAACCTAACCCTAACCCTAGCCCTAGCCCTAGCCCTAGCCCTAATTCTAACCCTATACCTAGCACTAGACCTAGCCCTAGACCTAGCCCTAGCCCTAGCCCTAACCCTAACACTAACCCCATACCTAGCCCTAGCCCTATCACTAGCCCTAACCCTAACCCTAACCCTAACCCTAGCCCTAAACCTAACCCTAACCCTAGCCCTAACTCTAACCCTAACCCGAACCCTAGCACTAGCCCTAGCCCTAGCCCTAGCCCTAGCCCTAACCCTAACCCTAACCCTAGCCCTAGTCCTAACCCTAACCCTAGAACTAACCCTAACCCTAGCCCTAACGCTAACCCTAACCCTAGCCCTAGCCTGAGCCCTAGCCCTAACCCTAACCCTAACCCTAACCCTAACCCTAACTCTAGCCCTAGCACTAACCCTAACCCTAGCCCTAACCCTAACCCTAACCCTAGCCCTAGCCTGAGCCCTAGCCCTAACCCTAACCCTAACCCTAACCCTAACCCTAACCCTAACTCTAGCCCTAGCACTAACCCTAGCCCTAACCCTAACCCTAGCCCTAGCCTGAGCCCTAGCCCTAACCCTAACCCTAACCCTAACCCTAACCCTAACCCTAACTCTAGCCCTAGCACCAACCCTAACCCTAACCCTAACCCTAACCCTAAAGCTAACTCTAGCCCGAGCCCTAACCCTAACCCTAGCCCTAACCATAACCCTAACCCTAGCCCTAGTCCTAACCCTAGCCCTAGCCCTAACCCTAACCATAACCCTAGCCCTAAACCTAACCCTAACCCTAGCCCTAACCCTAGCCCTGAACCTAACCCTAACACTAACCCTAACCCTAGCCCTTGCCCTAGCCCTAGACCTAGCCCTAGCCCTAACCCTAAACCTAGCCTTTGCCCTAACCCTAGTCCTAGCCCTAACCCTAACCCTAGCACTAGCCCTAGCCCTAGCCCTAGCCCTAGCCCTAACCCTAGCCCTAAACCTAACCCTAACCTTAAACCTAAGCCTAGCCCTAACCCTAACCCCAGACCTAAACCTAACCCTAACCCTAACCCTAAACCTAGCCCTAGACTTAGCCCTAGCCCTAGCCCTAACCCTAACAATAACCCTAACCCTAGCCCTAGTCCTAGCCATAGCCGTAACCCTAACCCTAACCCTAACCCTAACCCTAACCCTAGCACTAGCCCTAGCACTAGCCCTAGCCCTAGCACCACCACTAACCCTAACCCTAGCCCTAGCCCTAGCACTTGTCCTAACCCTAACCCTATCCCTAACCCTTGCCCTAACCCTAACCCTAACAATAACCCTAACCCTAGCCCTAGTCCTAGCCATAGCCGTAACCCTAACCCTAAACCTAACCCTAACCCTAGCCCTAGCCCTTGCCCTAACCATAACCCTAACCCTAACCCTAGCCCTAGCCCTAACCCTAGCCCTAGCCCTAACCCTAATCCTAGCACTAGACCTAGCCCTAGCCCTAGCCCTAGCCCTAGCCCTAGCCCTAACCCTAGCCCTAACCCTAACCCTAACCCTAAACCTAAGCCTACCTTTTACCCTAACCCTAGCCCTAAACCTAACCCTAACCCTAACCCTAAACCTAGCCCTAGACCTAGCCCTAGCACTAGCCCTAACTCTAACCCTAACCCTAACCCTAGTCCTAGCCCTAGCCCTAACCTTAACCCTAACCCTAAACCTAGCACTGGCCCTAGCACTAGCCCTAGCCCTAGCACCACCCCTAACCCTTACCCTAGCCCTAGCCCTAGCACTTGCCCTAACCCTTACCCTAGCCCTAGCCCTAGCACTTGCCCTAACCCTAACCCTAACCCTAACCCTAACCCTTGCCCTAGCCCTAGACCTAGACCTAACCCTAACCCTAACCCTAGCCCTAGCCCTAAGCCTAGCCTTAACCCTAACCCTAACCCTAGCCCTAGCCCTAGACTTAGCCCTAGCCCTAGCAATAACCCTAACCCTAGCCCTCGTCTCAAACCTAACCCTAGACCTAACCCTAACCCTAGCTCAGCCCTAACCCTAAACCTAGCCCTAGCCCTAGCCCTAAACCTAACCTTAACCCTAACCCTTGCCCTATCCCTAGACCTAACCCAACCCTAGACCTAGCACTAACCTTAGCCCTAACCCTAATCCTAACCCTAGCCCTAGCCCTAGCCCTAAACCTACCCCTAGCCCTAGCCTCAACAGTAACCCTAGCCCTAACCCTAACCCTAGCCCTAGAATCAACCCTAACCCTAGCCCTAACCCTAACCCTAGCCCTAGTCCTAGCACTAGCCCTAGCCCTAGCCCTAGAACTAACCCTAGCCCAAGCCCTAGCCCTAGCCCTAGCCCTAGCAATAACACTAACCGTAGCCCTAGTCTCAAACCTAACCCTAGACCTAACCCTTACCCTAGCCCCAGCCCTAACCCTAAACCTAGCCCTAGCCCTAGCCCTAGCCCTAACCCTAACCCTAAACTTAACCCTAACCCTTGCCCTAGCCCTAGAGCTAACCCTAACCCTACCCCTGGCCCTAACCCTAGCCCTAATCCTAATCCTAACCCTAGCCCTAGCCCTAGCCCTAGCCATAAACCTAACCCTAGCCCTAGCCTCAACCCTAAATCTAGCCCTAACCCTAACCCTAGCCCTAGTCCTAGCCCTAACCCTAGCCCTAGCCCTAGACCTAACCCTAGCCCTAGCCCTAGCCCTAACACTAAACCTAACCCTAATCCTATCCCTAGTCCTAGCCGTAGACCTAACCCTAATCCTAAACCTAGCACTAGACCTAGCCCTAGACCTAGCCCTAGAACTAGCCCTAAACCTAAGCCTAGCCCCAGACCTAGCCCTAGCCCTAGCCCTAGCCTTAACCCTAACGCTAGCCCCAGCCCTAGCCCTAGCCCTTGCCCTAGCCCCAACCCTAACCCTAACCCGAACCCTAACCCTAGCCCTAAACCTAACACTAACCAAGCCCTAGCCCTATCTCTAATGCTAAACCTAACCCTAACCCTAGCCTTAGCCCTAACCCTAGCCCTAACCCTAATCCTAACCCTAGCCCTAGCCCAAACCAAGCCCTAACCCTAGCCCTAACCATAACCCTAACCCTAACCCTTGCCCTAGCCCTTGCCCTAGCCCTAACCCTAACCCTAGCCCCAGCCCTAGCCCTAGCCCTAACCCTAAACCTAACCCTAACCCTAGCACTAGCCCTAGCCCTAGCCCTAGCCCTAGCCCTAGCTCCAGCACTAAACCTAAACCTAGCCCTAGCCCTAGGCCTAGCCCTAGCCAGAGCCCCAGGCCTAGCATTAGCCTTAACCCTAACCCTAGGCCTAGCCATTAAAATATCCCTAACCCTAACCTTAACCCTAGCACTAGCCCTAGCCCTAGCCCTAACCCTAACCCTAGCCCTTGCCTCATCACTAACCCTAGCCCTAACCCTAACCCTAGCCCTAGCCTAGCCCGATCCCTAACCAAGCCGTAGCCCTAACCCTAAACCTAACCCTAACCCTAGCCCTAGCCCTAGCCCTAGCCCTAATTCTAACCCTATACCTAGCACTAGACCTAGCCCTAGACCTAGCCCTAGCCCTAGCCCTAACCCTAACACTAACCCCATACCTAGCCCTAGCCCTATCACTAGCCCTAACCCTAACCCTAACCCTAACCCTAGCCCTAAACCTAACCCTAACCCTAGCCCTAACTCTAACCCTAACCCGAACCCTAGCACTAGCCCTAGCCCTAGCCCTAGCCCTAGCCCTAACCCTAACCCTAACCCTAGCCCTAGTCCTAACCCTAACCCTAGAACTAACCCTAACCCTAGCCCTAACGCTAACCCTAACCCTAGCCCTAGCCTGAGCCCTAGCCCTAACCCTAACCCTAACCCTAACCCTAACCCTAACTCTAGCCCTAGCACTAACCCTAACCCTAGCCCTAACCCTAACCCTAACCCTAGCCCTAGCCTGAGCCCTAGCCCTAACCCTAACCCTAACCCTAACCCTAACCCTAACCCTAACCCTAACTCTAGCCCTAGCACTAACCCTAGCCCTAACCCTAACCCTAGCCCTAGCCTGAGCCCTAGCCCTAACCCTAACCCTAACCCTAACCCTAACCCTAACCCTAACTCTAGCCCTAGCACCAACCCTAACCCTAACCCTAACCCTAACCCTAAAGCTAACTCTAGCCCGAGCCCTAACCCTAACCCTAGCCCTAACCATAACCCTAACCCTAGCCCTAGTCCTAACCCTAGCCCTAGCCCTAACCCTAACCATAACCCTAGCCCTAAACCTAACCCTAACCCTAGCCCTAACCCTAGCCCTGAACCTAACCCTAACACTAACCCTAACCCTAGCCCTTGCCCTAGCCCTAGACCTAGCCCTAGCCCTAACCCTAAACCTAGCCTTTGCCCTAACCCTAGTCCTAGCCCTAACCCTAACCCTAGCACTAGCCCTAGCCCTAGCCCTAGCCCTAGCCCTAACCCTAGCCCTAAACCTAACCCTAACCCTAAACCTAAGCCTAGCCCTAACCCTAACCCCAGACCTAAACCTAACCCTAACCCTAACCCTAAACCTAGCCCTAGACTTAGCCCTAGCCCTAGCCCTAACCCTAACAATAACCCTAACCCTAGCCCTAGTCCTAGCCATAGCCGTAACCCTAACCCTAACCCTAACCCTAACCCTAACCCTAGCACTAGCCCTAGCACTAGCCCTAGCCCTAGCACCACCACTAACCCTAACCCTAGCCCTAGCCCTAGCACTTGTCCTAACCCTAACCCTATCCCTAACCCTTGCCCTAACCCTAACCCTAACAATAACCCTAACCCTAGCCCTAGTCCTAGCCATAGCCGTAACCCTAACCCTAACCCTAACCCTAACCCTAGCCCTAGCCCTTGCCCTAACCATAACCCTAACCCTAACCCTAGCCCTAGCCCTAACCCTAGCCCTAGCCCTAACCCTAATCCTAGCACTAGACCTAGCCCTAGCCCTAGCCCTAGCCCTAGCCCTAACCCTAGCCCTAACCCTAACCCTAACCCTAAACCTAAGCCTACCTTTTACCCTAACCCTAGCCCTAAACCTAACCCTAACCCTAACCCTAAACCTAGCCCTAGACCTAGCCCTAGCACTAGCCCTAACTCTAACCCTAACCCTAACCCTAGTCCTAGCCCTAGCCCTAACCTTAACCCTAACCCTAAACCTAGCACTGGCCCTAGCACTAGCCCTAGCCCTAGCACCACCACTAACCCTTACCCTAGCCCTAGCCCTAGCACTTGCCCTAACCCTAACCCTAACCCTAACCCTAACCCTTGCCCTAGCCCTAGCCCTAGCCCTAACACTAATCCTAACCCTAGTCCTAGCCCTAACCCTAGCACTAAAACTAACCCTAACCCTAGCACTAACCCTAGCCGTAGCCCTAGCCCTAACCCTAACCCTAACCCTAACCCTAGCCCTAGCCCTAACCCTAGCCCTAACCCTAACCCTAACCCTAGCCCTAGACCTAGCCCTAACCCTAGCACTAACCCTAACCCTAAACCTAACCCAAGCACTAGTCCTAACCCTAGCCCTAACCCTAACCCTTACCCTAACCCTAGCACTAGCCCTAGCCCTAGCCCTAGCCCTAGCCCCACCCCTAAGCCTAACCCTAACACTAGCCCTAGCCCTAGCCCTAACCCTAACCCTAACCCTAACCCTTGCCCTAGCCCT
>OX463227.1:160636009-160638509 GCA_949820135.1 Sylvilagus floridanus | reverse complement strand
ACCCTTGCCCTAGCCCTAGCCCTAGCCCTAGCCCTAACCCTAACCCTAACCCTAACCCTAACCCAAGCACTAGTCCTAACCCTAGCCCTAACCCTAGACCTAGCCCTAACCCTAACCCTAAACCTAGCATTAGACTTAGCCCTAGCCCTAGCCCTAACCCTAACCATAACCCTAACCCTAGCCCTAGTCCTAGCCATAGCCCTAACCCTAACACTAACCCTAACCCTAGCCCTAACCCTAGCCCTAGCCCTTGCCCTAACATTAACCCTAACCCTAACCCTAGCCCTAGCCCTAACCCTAGCCCTAGCCCTAACCCTAACCCTAGCACAAGACCTAGCCCTAGCCCTAGCCCTAGCGCTAACCCTAGCCCTAACCCTCAACCTAACCCTAAACCTAAGCCTAGTTTTAACCCTAAACATAGCCCTAAACCTAACCCTAACCCTAGCCCTAGCCCTAGCACTTGCCCTAACCCTAAACCTAGCCTTAACCCTAACCCTAACCCTAGCCTGAGCCCTAGCCCTAACCCTAACCCTAGCCTGAGCCCTAGCCCTAACCCTAACCCTAACCCTAACCCTAACCCTAACCCTAACTCTAGCCCTAGCCCTAACCCTAGCCCTAGCCCTAAACCTAACCCTAACCCTAGCCCTAGCCCTAGACGTAACGCTAACCCTAGCCCTAGCCTGAGCCCTAGCCCTAACCCTAACCCTAACTCTAACCCTAACCCTAACTCTAGCCCTAGCACTAACCCTAGCCCTAGCCCTAACCCTAACCCTAGCCCTAACCCTAACCCTAACCCTAGCCCTAGTCCTAGCCCTAGCCCTAGCCCTAACCCTAACCCTAACACTAAACCTAACCCTAAAGCTAAATCTAGCCCGAGCCCTAACACTAACCCTAGCCCTAACCCTAACCCTAACCCTTGGCCTAGCCCTAGCCCTAGCCCTAGCCCTAGCCCTAACCCTAACCCTAACCCTAGCCCTAGCCCTAACCCTAACCCTAGCCCTAACCCTAACACTAGCCCTAAACCTAACCCTAACACTAACCCTAACCGTAGCCCTAGCCCTAGCCCTAGACCTAGCCCTAGACCTAGACCTAAACCTAGACTTAGCCTTAACCGTAGCCCTAGCCCTAACCCTAACCCTAGCACTAGCCCTAGCCCTAGCCCTAGCCCTAACCCTAGCCCTAAACCTAACCCTAACCCTAAACCTAAGCCTAGCCCTAACCCTAACCCCAGCCCTAAACCTAACCCTAAACCTAACCCTAAACCTAGCCCTAGAATTAGCCCTAGCCCTAGCCCTAACCCTAACCCTAAGCATAAACCTAACCCTAGCCCTAGTCCTAGCCATAGCCCTAACCCTAACCCTAACCCTAACCCTAGCCCTAACCCTAGCCATAACCCTTGCCCTAACCATAACCCTAACCCTAACCTTAGCCCTAGTCCTAACCGTAGCCCAAGCCCTAACGCTAACCTAGCGCTAGACCTAGACCTTGCCCTAACCCTAGCCCTAACCCTAACCCTAACCCTAAACCTAAGCCTAGCTTTAACCCTAACCCTAGCCCTAAACCTAACCCTAACCCTAACCCTAACCCTAGCCCTAGACCTAGCCCTAGCACTAGCCCTAACTCTAACCCTAACCCTAACCCTAGCCCTGGTCCTAGCCCTAGCCCTAGCCCTAACCTTAACCCTAACCCTAACCCTAGCACTAGCCCTAGCACTAGCCCTAGCCCTAGAACCACCCCTAACCCTAACCCTAGCCCTAGCCCTAGCACTTGCCCTAACCCTAACCCTAACCCTAACACTTGCCCTAGCCCTAGCCCTAGCCCTAGCCCTAACCCTAACCCTAACCCTCACCCTAACCCTAACCCAAGCACTAGTCCTAACCCTAGCCCTAACCCTAGACCTAGCCGTAACCCTAACCCTAAACCTAGCATTAGACTTAGCCCTAGCCCTAGCCCTAACCCTAACCATAACCCTAACCCTAGCCCTAGTCCTAGCCATAGCCCTAACCCTAACCCTAACCCTAACCCTAGCCCTAACCCTAGCCCTAGCCCTTGCCCTAACATTAACCCTAACCCTAACCCTAGCCCTATCCCTAACCCTAGCCCTACCCCTAACCCTAACCCTAGCACTAGACCTAGCCCTAGCCCTAGCCCTAGCGCTAACCCTAGCCCTAACCCTAAACCTAACCCTAAACCTAAGCCTAGTTTTAACCCTAAACATAGCCCTAAACCTGACCTTAACCCTAGCCCTAGCCCTAGCACTTGCCCTAACCCTAACCCTAGCCCTAACCCTAACCCTAACCCTAGCCTGAGCCCTAGCCCTAACCCTAACCCTAACCCTAACCCTAACCCTAACACTAACCCTAACTCTAGCCCTAGCCCTAACCCTAGCCCTAGCCCTAAACCTAACCCTAACCCTAGCCCTAGCCCTAGACGTAACGCTAACCCTAGCCCTAGCCTGAGCCCTAGCCTTAACCCTAACCCTAACTCTAGCCCTAGCACT
>OX463227.1:160626009-160631009 GCA_949820135.1 Sylvilagus floridanus | reverse complement strand
CTAGCCCTAACGCTAACCCTAGCACTAGACCTAGACCTAGCCCTAACACTAGCCCTAACCCTAACCCTAACCCTAGCCCTAGACCTAGCCCTAGCACTAGCCCTAACTCTAACCCTAACCCTAACCCTAGCCCTGGTCATAGCCCTAGCCCTAACCTTAACCCTAACCCTAACGCTAGCACTAGCCCTAGCACTAGCCCTGGCCCTAGAACCACCCCTAACCCTAACCCTAGCCCTAGCCCTAACCCTAAACCTAGCCCTAGCCCTAGCACTTGCCCTAACCCTAACCCTAACAGTAACCCTTGCCCTAGCCCTAGCCCTAGCCCTAGCCCTAACCCTAACCCTAACCCTAACCCTAACACTAACCCAAGCACTAGTCCTAACCCTAGCCCTAACCCTAGACCTAGCCCTAACCCTAACCCTAAACCTAGCAGTAGACTTAGCCCTAGCCCTAGCCCTAACCCTAACCATAACCCTAACCCTAGTCCTAGTCCTAGCCATAGCCCTAACCCTAACCCTAACCCTAAACCTAGCCCTAGCCCTAACCCTAACCCTAGCACTAGACCTAGCCCTAGCCCTAGCCCTAGCCCTAGCGCTAACCCTAGCCCTAACCCTAACCCTAACCCTAAACCTAAGCCTAGCATTAACCCTAAACATAGCCCTAAACCTAACCCTAACCCTAGCCCTAGGCCTAGCACTTGCGCTAACCCTAACCCTAGCCCTAACCCTAACCCTAACCCTAGCCCTAGCCCTAGCCTGAGCCTTAGCCCTAACCCTAACCCTAACCCTAACCCTAACCCTAACTCTAGCCCTAGCACTAACCCTAGCCCTAGCCCTAACCCTAACCCTAACCCTAGCCCAAGCCCTACCCGTAACGCTAACCCTAGCCCTAGCCTGAGCCCTAGCACTAACCCTAACCCTAACTCTAGCCTAGCACTAACCCTAGCCTTAGCCCTAACCCTAACCCTAACCCTAGCCCTAGCCTGAGCCCTAGCCCTAAACCTAACCCTAAACCTAACACTAGCCCTAGCCCTAACCCTAGCCCGAGCCCTAACCCTAAACGTAACCCTAGCCACACCCCTAGCCCTAGCACTAACCCTAACCCTAACCCTAAACCTAAGCCTAAAGCTAACACTAGCCCGAGCCCTAACCCTAACCCTAGCCCTAACCCTAACCCTAGCCCTAGCCCTAGCCCTAGCCCTAACCCTAACCCTAGACATAGCCCTAGCCCTAACCCTAACCCTAAACCTAGCCCTAACCCTAACCCTAACCCTAAACCTAGCCCTAGCCTGAGCCCTAGCCCTAATCCTAACCCTAACCCTAACCCTAACCCTAACTCTAGCCCTAGCCCTAACCCTAGCCCTAGGCCTAACCATAACACTAACCCTAGCCCTAGCCCTAGCCCTAGCCCTAACACTAACCCTAACCCTATCACTTGCCCTAAACCTAACCCTAGCCCTAACCCTAACCCTCTCCCTAAACATAACCCTAACACTAACCCTAACCCTAGCCCTAGCCCTAGCCCTAGACCTAGCCCTAACCCTAGCACTAGACCTAGCCCTAGCCCTAGCCCTAGCCCTAACACTAGCCCTAACCCTAACCCTAACCCTAAACCTAAGCCTAGCTTTAACCCTAACCATAGCCCTAAACCTAACCCTAACCCTAGCCCTAACCCTAGCACTTGCCCTAACCCTAACCCTAGCCCTAACCCTAACCCTAAAGCTAACTCTAGCCCGAGCCCTAAACCTAACCCTAGCCCTAACCCTAACCCTAACACTAGCCCTAGTCCTAGCCCTAGCCCTAGCCCTAACCCTAACCCTAACCCTAACCCTAACCCTAAAGCTAACTCTAGCCCGAGCCCTAACCCTAACCCTAGCCCTAGCCCTAACCCTAACCCTAGCTCTAGCCCTAGCCCTAGCCCTAGCCCTAGCCCTAACCCCAACCCTAACCCTATTTCTAGCCCTAACCCTAACCCTAGCCCTAACCCTAACCCTAGCCCTAAACCTAACCCTAACACTAACCCTAACCCTAGCCCTAGCCCTAGCCCTAGACCTAGCCCTAGCCCTAACCCTAAACCTAGACTTAGCCCTAATCCTAGCCCTAGCCCTAACCCTAACCCTAATCCTAAACCTAACTCTAGCCCTAGCCCTCACCATAGCCCTAGCCCTAACCCTAACCCTAACACTAGCCCTAGCCCTAGCCCTAGCACCATCCCTAACCCTAACCCTAACCCTAACCCTAAAGCTAACTCTAGCCCGAGCCCTAACCCTAACCCTAGCCCTAACCCTAAACTTAACCCTAGCCCTAGCCCTAGCCCTAGCCCTAGCCCTAGCCCTAACCCTAAAATTAACCCTAGCCCTAGCCCTAACCCTAACCCTAGCCCTAACCCTAACCCTAGCCCTAACCCTAACCCTAACCCTAGACCTAGCCTGAGCCCTAGCCCTAACCCTAACCCTAACCCTAACCCTAACTCTAGCCCTAGCCCTAATCCTAACCCTATCCCTAAAACTAACCCTAACCCTAGCCCTAGCCCTAGCCCTAGCACCAACCCTAACCCTAACCCTAACCCTAACCCTAAAGCTAAATCTAGCCCGAACCCTAACCCTAACCCTAGCCCTAACCCTAACCCAAACCCTAGACTTGTCCTACCCCAGCCCTAGCCCTAACCCTAACCCTAACCCTAACCCTAACCCTAAAGCTAAATCTAGCCCGAGCCCTAATACTAACCCTAGCCCTAACCCTAACCCTAACCCTAACCGTAGCCCTATCCCTAGCCCTAGCCCTAGCCCTTACCCTAACCCTAACCCTAGCCCTAGCCCTAAACCTAACCCTAGCCCTAACCCTAACCCTAGCCCTAAACCTAACCCTAACACTAACCCTAACCCTAGCCCTAGCCCTAGCCCTAGACCTAGCCCTAAACCTAGACTTAGCCTTAACCGTAGCCCTAGCCCTAACCCTAACCCTAGCACTAGCCCTAGCCCTAACCCTAGCCCTAAACCTAACCCTAACCCTAAACCTAAGCCTAGCCCTAACCCTAACCCCAGCCCTAAACCTAACCCTAAACCTAACCCTAAACCTAGCCCTAAAATTAGCCCTAGCCCTAGCCCTAACCCTAACCCTAAGCATAAACCTAACCCTAGCCCTAGTCCTAGCCATAGCCCTAACCCTAACCCTAACCCTAACCCTAGCCCTAACCCTAGCCATAACCCTTGCCCAAACCATAACCCTAACCCTGACCTTAGCCCTAGCCCTAACCGTAGCCCTAGCCCTAACGCTAACCTAGCACTAGACCTAGACCTAGCCCTAACCCTAGCCCTAACCCTAACCCTAACCCTAAACCTAAGCCTAGCTTTAACCCTAACCCTAGCCCTAAACCTAACTCTAACCCTAACCCTAACCCTAGCCCTGGTCCTAGCCCTAGCCCTAACCTTAACCGTAACCCTAACCCTAGCACTAGCCCTAGCACTAGCCCTAGCCCTAAACCTAACCCTAACCCTAGCCCAAGCCCTAGCACTTGCCCTAACCCTAACCCTAACCCTAACCCTTGCCCTAGCCCTAACCCTAGACCTAGCCCTAACCCTAACCCTAAACCTAGCATTAGACTTAGCCCTAGCCCTAGCCCTAACCCTAACCATAACCCTAACCCTAGCCCTAGTCCTAGCCATAGCCCTAACCCTAACCCTAACCCTAACCCTAACCCTAGCCCTAACCCTAGCCCTAGCCCTTGCCCTAACATTAACCCTAACCCTAACCCTAGCCCTAGCCCTAACCCTAGCCCTAGCCCTAGCCCTAACACTAGCCCTAACCCTAACCCTAACCCTAAACCTAAGCCTAGCTTTAACCCTAACCATAGCCCTAAACCTAACCCTAACCCTAGCCCTAACCCTAGCACTTGCCCTAACCCTAACCCTAGCCCTAACCCTAACCCTAAAGCTAACTCTAGCCCGAGCCCTAAACCTAACCCTAGCCCTAACCCTAACCCTAACACTAGCCCTAGTCCTAGCCCTAGCCCTAGCCCTAACCCTAACCCTAACCCTAACCCTAACCCTAAAGCTAACTCTAGCCCGAGCCCTAACCCTAACCCTAGCCCTAGCCCTAACCCTAACCCTAGCTCTAGCCCTAGCCCTAGCCCTAGCCCTAGCCCTAACCCCAACCCTAACCCTATTTCTAGCCCTAACCCTAACCCTAGCCCTAACCCTAACCCTAGCCCTAAACCTAACCCTAACACTAACCCTAACCCTAGCCCTAGCCCTAGCCCTAGACCTAGCCCTAGCCCTAACCCTAAACCTAGACTTAGCCCTAATCCTAGCCCTAGCCCTAACCCTAACCCTAATCCTAAACCTAACTCTAGCCCTAGCCCTCACCATAGCCCTAGCCCTAACCCTAACCCTAACACTAGCCCTAGCCCTAGCCCTAGCACCATCCCTAACCCTAACCCTAACCCTAACCCTAAAGCTAACTCTAGCCCGAGCCCTAACCCTAACCCTAGCCCTAACCCTAAACTTAACCCTAGCCCTAGCCCTAGCCCTAGCCCTAGCCCTAGCCCTAACCCTAAAATTAACCCTAGCCCTAGCCCTAACCCTAACCCTAGCCCTAACCCTAACCCTAGCCCTAACCCTAACCCTAACCCTAGACCTAGCCTGAGCCCTAGCCCTAACCCTAACCCTAACCCTAACCCTAACTCTAGCCCTAGCCCTAATCCTAACCCTATCCCTAAAACTAACCCTAACCCTAGCCCTAGCCCTAGCCCTAGCACCAACCCTAACCCTAACCCTAACCCTAACCCTAAAGCTAAATCTAGCCCGAACCCTAACCCTAACCCTAGCCCTAACCCTAACCCAAACCCTAGACTTGTCCTACCCCAGCCCTAGCCCTAACCCTAACCCTAACCCTAACCCTAACCCTAAAGCTAAATCTAGCCCGAGCCCTAATACTAACCCTAGCCCTAACCCTAACCCTAACCCTAACCGTAGCCCTATCCCTAGCCCTAGCCCTAGCCCT
>OX463227.1:160588509-160593509 GCA_949820135.1 Sylvilagus floridanus | reverse complement strand
CTAGCCCTAGAACCACCCCTAACCCTAACCCTAGCCCTAGCCCTAGCACTTGCCCTAACCCTAACCCTAGCAGTAACCCTTGCCCTAGCCCTAGTCCTAGCCCTAGCCCTAACCCTAACCCTAACCCTAAACCTAGCACTAGACTTAGCCCTAGCCCTAGCCCTAACCCTAACCATAACCCTAACCCTGGTCCTAGTCCTAGCCATAGCCCTAACCCTAACCCTAACCCTAACCCTAACCCTAGCCCTAGCCCTAACCATAGCCCTAGCCCTAACCCTAACCCTAGCACTAGACCAAGCCCTAGCCCTAGCCCTAGCCCTAGCCCTAACCCTAGCCCTAACCCTAACCCTAACCCTAAACCTAAGCCTAGCTTTAACCCTAAACATAGCCCTAAACCTAACCCTAACCCTAGCCCTAGCCCTAGCACTTGCCCTAACCCTAACCCTAGCCCAAGCCCTAACCCTAGCCCTAGCCCTAACCCTAACCCTAGCCCTAGCCTTAGCCCTAGCCCTAAACCTAACCCTAACCCTAACCCTAGCCCTAACCATAACACTAACACTAACCCTATCCCTAGACATAGCCCTAGCCCTAGCCCGAAACCTAACCATAGCACTAACCCTAACCCTAACCCTAACCCTAGCCCTAGCCCTAGCCCTAGCCCTAACACTAACCCAAAACCTAGCACTAGCCCTAGCCCTAGACCTAACCCTAACCCTAACCATAGCCCTAGCCCTAACTCCAACCCTAAAACTAACCCTAGCCCAAAACCTAACCCTAACATTAACCCTAACACTAGCCCTATCCCTAGCCGTAGACCAAGCCCTAGCCCTAACCCTAAACCTACCCTTAGCCCTAACTCTAGCTCTAGCCCTAACACTAACCCTAGCACTAGCCCTAGCCCTAGCCCTAGCCCAAACCTAGCCCTAACCCTAGCCCTAACGCTAACACTAAAGCTAAACCTAAGCCCAGCCCTAACCTTAAACCTAGCCCTAAACCTAACCCGAACCCTAACCCTAACCCTAGCCGTAGCCCTAGCCCTAGCCCTAACCCTCACCCTAAACATAGCCCTAGCCCAGGCCCCAGCCCTAACCCTAACCCTAACCCTAAACCTAGCAATAGCCCTAGCCCTAGCCCTATCCCTAGCCCCAGCCCTAACCCTAATCCTAGCCCTAGCGCAAGCCCTAGCCATAGCCCTAGCCCTAACCCTAACCCTAAACCTTACCCTAGCCCTAGACCTAGCCCTAACCCTAACCATAACCCTAGCCCTAGACCAAACCCTAGCCCTAAACCTAACACTAACCCTAGCCCTAGCCCTAGCCCTAGCCCTAGCCCTAACCCTAGCCCTAACCCTAACCCTAAACCTAACCCTAACACTAGGCCTAGCTCTAGCCCTAGCCCTAGCCCTAGCCCTAGCCCTAACCCTAACCCTAACCCAAGCAGTAGTCCTAACCCTAGCCCTAACCCTAGACATAGCCCTAACCCTAACCCTAACCCTAGCCCTAGCCCAAACCCTAGCCCTAAACCTAACACTAACCCTAGCCCTAGCCCTAGCCCTAGCCCTAGCCCTAACCCTAACCCTAAACCTAACCCTAACCCTAGGCCTAGCTCTAGCCCTAGCCCTAGCCCTAGCCCTAGCCCTAACCCTAACCCTAACCCAAGCAGTAGTCCTAACCCTAGCCCTAACCCTAGACATAGCCCTAACCCTAACCCTAAACCTAGCCCTAGACTTAGCCCTAGCCCTAGCCCTAACCCTAACACTAACCCAAGCCCTTGACGTAGCCCTAACCCTAGCCCTAACCCTAACCCTAACCCTAGCCCTAACCCTAGCCCTAGCACTTGCCCTAACCATAACCCTAACCCTAACCCTAGCCCTAGCCCTAAACCTAGCCCTAGCCCTAACCCTAACTCTAGCACTAGACCTAGCCCTAGCCCTAGCCCTAGCCCTAAACCTAGCCCTAACCCTAACCCTAACCCTAACCTAAGCCTAGCTTTAACTCTAACCCTAGCCCTAACCCTAACCGTAACCCAAGCCCTAGTCCTAACCCTAGCCCTAACCCTAACCCTAACCCTAACCCTAGCACTAGCCCTAGCCCTAGCCCCACCCCTAACCCTAACCCTAACCCTAGCCCTTGCCCTAGCCCTAACCCTAACCCTAAACCTAACCCTTGCCCTAGCCCTAGCCCTAGCCCTAGCCCTAACCCTAACAGTAACCCTAGCCCTAGCCCTAACACTAGCCCTAACCCTAACCCTAACCCTAACCCTAACCCAAGCCCTAGTCCTAACCCTAGCCCTAACCCTAACCCTAACACTAGCCCTATCCCTAGCCGTAGACCAAGCCCTAGCCCTAACCCTAAACCTACACTTAGCCCTAACTCTAGCTCTAGCCCTAACACTAACCCTAGCACTAGCCCTAACGCTAACCCTAGCCCTAGCCTGAGCCCTAACCTTAACCCTAACCCTAACTCTAGCCCTAGCACTAACCCAAGCCCTAGCCCTAACCCTAACCCTAACCCTAGCCCTAGCCTGAGCCCTAGCCTTAACCCTAACCCTAACCCTAACCCTAACTCTAGCCCTAGCCCGAAACCTAGCCCGAGCCCTAACCCTAACCTTAACCCTAGCCCTACCCCTAGCCCTAGCACCAACCCTAACACTAAAACTAACCCTAACCCTAAAGCTAACTCTAGCCGGAGTCCTAACCTTAACCCTAGCCCTAACCCTAACCTTAACCCTAGCCCTATCCCTAGCCCTAACCCTAACCCTAGACATAGCCCTAGCCCTAACCCTAACCCTAAACCTAGCCCTAACCCTAACCCTAACCCTAGCCCTAGCCTGAGCCCTAGCCTGAGCCCTAAAACTAACCCTAACCCTAACCCTAACCCTAACCCTAACTCTAGCCCTAGCCCTAACCCTAGCCCTAGCCCTAACCCTAACCCTAACCCTAGCCCTAGCCCTAGCGCTAGCACCAACCCTAACCCTAACCCTAACCATAACCCTAAACTAACTCTAGCCCGAGCCCTAACCCTAACCCTAGCCCTAACCCTAACCCTAGCCCTGATTCTAACCCTAACACTAACCCTAACCCTAGACCTAGCCCTAGCCCTAGACCTAGCCCTAGCCCTAACCCTAAACCTAGCCTTAGCCCTAACCCTATCCCTAGCCCTAACCCTAACCCTAGCACTAGCCCTAGCCATAAACCTTGCCCTAACCATAACCCTAACCCTAAACCTAGCCCTAGTCCTAACCCTAGCCCTAGCCCTAACCCTAACCCTAGCACTAGACCTAGACCTAGCCCTAACCCTAGCCCTAACCCTAACCCTAACCCTAAACCTAAGCCTAGCTTTAACCCTAACCCTAGCCCTAAACCTAACCCTAACCCTAACCCTAAACCTAGCCCTAGACCTAGCCCTAGCACTAGCCCTAACTCTAACCCTAACCCTAACCCTAGCCCTAGACCTCGCCCTAGCCCTACCTTAACCCTAACCCTAACCCTAGCACTAGCCCTAGCACTAGCCCTAGCCCTAGCACCACACCTAACCCTAACCCTAGCCCTAGCCCTAGCCCTTGCCCTAACCCTAACCCTAACCCTAACCCTAACCCTAACCCTAACCTAACCCTAACCCTAACTCTAGCCCTAGCCCTAACCCTCGCCCTAGCACTAAGCCTAACCCTAACCCTAGCCCTAGCCCTAGCTCTAGCACCATCCCTAACCCCAACCCTAACCCTAACCCTAAAGCTTACTCTAGCCCGAGCCCTAACCCTAACCCTAGCCCTAACCCTAACCCTAGCCCTAGCTCTAGCCCTAGCCCTAGCTCTAGCCCTAGCCCTAGCCCTAACCCTAACACTAACCCTAGCCCTAGCCCTAACCCTAACCCTAGCCCTAACCCTAACCCTAGCCCTAACCCTAACCCTAACCCTAGCCCTAGTCTGAGCCCTAGCCCTAACCCTAACCCTAACCCTAACCCTAACCCTAACTCTAGCCCTAGCCCTAACATTAGCCCTAGCCTTAACCCTAACCCTAACCCTAGCCCTAGCCCTAGCCCTAGCACCAACACTAACCCTAACCCTAACCCTAACCCTAAAGCTAACTCTAGCCCGAGCCCTAACCCTAACCCTAGCCCTAACCCTAACCTTAACACTAGCCCTAGTCCTAGCCCTAGCCCTAGCCCTAACCCTAACCCTAACCCTAACCCTAACCCTAACCCTAAAGCTAACTCTAGCCCGAGCCCTAACCCTAACCCTAGCCCTAGCCCTAACCCTAACCCTAGCTCTAGCCCTAGCCCTAGCCCTAGCCCTAGCCCTAACCCTAACCCTAACCCTATTTCTAGCCCTAACCCTAACCCTAGCCCTAACCCTAACCCTAGCCCTAAACCTAACCCTAACACTAACCCTAACCCTAGCCCTAGCCCTAGCCCTAGACCTAGCCCTAGCCCTAACCCTAAACCTAGACTTAGCCCTAATCCTAGCCCTAGCACTAACCCTAACCCTAACCCTAAACCTAACCCTAAAGCTAACTCTAGCCCGAGCCCTAACCCTAACCCTAGCCCTAGCCCTAACCCTAACCCTAGCTCTAGCCCTAGCCCTAGCCCTAGCCCTAGCCCTAACCCTAACCCTAACCCTATTTCTAGCCCTAACCCTAACCCTAGCCCTAACCCTAACCCTAGCCCTAAAACTAACCCTAGCACTAACCCTAACCCTAGCCCTAGCCCTAGCCCTAGACCTAGCCCTAGCCCTAACCCTAACCCTAGCCCTAACCCTAAACTTAACCCTAGCCCTAGCCCTAGCCCTAGACCAACCCTAGCCCTAACCCTAAAATTAACCCTAGCCCTAGCCCAAACCCTAACCCTAGCCCTAACCCTAACCCTAACCCTAGACCTAGCCTGTGCCCTAGCCCTAACCCTAACCCTAACCCTAACTCTAGCCCTAGCCCTAACCCTAGCCCTAGCCCTAACCCTAACCCTAACCCTAGCCCTAGCCCTAGCCCTAGCACCAACCCTAACCCT
>OX463227.1:160568509-160576009 GCA_949820135.1 Sylvilagus floridanus | reverse complement strand
CATAGCCCTAAACCTAACCCTAACCCTAGCCCTAGCCCTAGCACTTGCCCTAACCCTAAACCTAGCCCTAACCCTAACCCTAACCCTAGCCTGAGCCCTAGCCCTAACCCTAACCCTAACCCTAACCCTAACCCTAACCCTAACCCTAACTCTAGCCCTAGCCCTAACCCTAGCCCTAGCCCTAAACCTAACCCTAACCCTAGCCCTAGCCCTAGACGTAACGCTAACCCTAGCCCTAGCCTGAGCCCTAGCCCTAACCCTAACCCTAACTCTAGCCCTAGCACTAACCCTAGCCCTAGCCCTAACCCTAACCGTAACCCTAGCCCTAGCCTGAGCCCTAGCCCTAACCCTAACCCTAACACTAGCCCTAGCCCTAAACCTAGCCCGAGCCCTAACCCTAACCCTAACCCTAGCCACACCCCTAGCCCTAGCAACAACCCTAACCCTAACCCTAAACCTAACCCTAAAGCTAACACTAGCCCGAGCCCTAACCCTAACCCTAGCCCTAACCCTAACCCTAACCCTAGACATAGCCCTAGCCCTAACCCTAACCCTAAACCTAGCCCTAACCCTAACCCTAACCCTAGCCCTAGCCTGAGCCCTAGCCCTAACCCTAACGCTAACCCTAACCCTAACCCTAACCCTAACTCTAGCCCTAGCCCTAACCCTAGCCCTAGGCCTAACCATAACACTAACCCTAGCCCTAGCCCTAGCCCTAGCCCTAACACTAACCCTAACCCTATCCCTTGCCCGAAACCTAACCCTAGCCCTAACCCTAACCCTAGCCCTAAACCTAACCCTAACACTAACCCTAACCCTAGCCCTAGCCCTAGCCCTAGACCTAGCCCTAACCCTAGCACTAGACCTAGCCCTAGCCCTAACCCTAACACTAGCCCTAACGCTAACCCTAACCCTAAACCTAAGCCTAGCTTTAACCCTAACCATAGCCCTACCCCTAACCCTAGCCCTAGCCCTAGCCCTAGCCTGAGCCCTAGCCCTAACCATAATCCTAACCCTAACCCTAAAGCTAACTCTAGCCCGAGCCCTAAACCTAACCCTAGCCCTAGCCCTAACCCTAACCCTAGCCCTAGCCCTTGCCCTAGCCCTAGCCCATACCTAACCCTAACCCTAACCCTATCCCTAGCCCTAACCCTAACCCTAGCCCTAACCCTAACCCTAGCCCTAAACCTAACCCTAACACTAACCCTAAACCTAGCCCTAGCCCTAGCCCTAGTCCTAGCCCTAGGCCTAACCCTAAACCTAGACTTAGCCCTAATCCTAACCCTAGCCCTAACCCTAACCCTAATCCTAAACCTAACTCTAGCCCTAGCCCTCACCCTAGCCCTAGCCCTAACCATAACCCAGGCCCTAGCCCTAGGCCTAGGCCTAGCACCATCCCTAACCCTAACCCTAACCCTAACCCTAACTCTAGCCGAGCCCTGAGCCTAACCCTAGCCCTAACCCTAAAATTAACCCTAGCCCTAGCCCTAGCCCTAGCCTTAGCCCTAGCCCTAACCCTAGCCCTAACCCTAGCCCTAGCCCTAACCCTAACCCTAACCCTAGACCAAGCCTGAGCCCTAGCCCTAACCCTAACCCCAACCCTAACCCTAACCCTAACTCTAGCCCGAGCCCTAACCCTAACCCTAGCCCTAACCCTAACCCTAACCCTAGCCCTAGTCCTAGCCCTAGCCCTAGCCCTAACCCTAACCCTAACACTAACCCTAACCCTAAAGCTAAATCTAGCCCGAGCCTTAACACTAACCCTAGCCCTAACCCTAACCCTAACCCTAACCCTAGCCCTCGCCCTAGCCCTAGCCCTAGCCCTAGCCCTAGCCCTAACCCTAACCCTAACCCTAGCCCTAGCCCTAACCCTAACCCTAGCCCTAGCCCTAGCCCTAGCACCAACCCTAACCCTAACCCTAACCCTAACCCTAAAGCTAACTCTAGCCCGAGCCCTAACCCTAACCCTAGCCCTAACCCTAACCCTAACCCTAGCCCTAGTCCTAGCCCTAGCCCTAGCCCTAACCCTAACCCTAACCCTAACCCTAAAGCTAAATCTAGCCCGACCCTAACACTAACCCTAGCCCTAACCCTAACCCTAACCCTAGGCCTAGCCCTAGCCCTAGCCCTAGCCCTAGCCCTAACCCTAACCCTAACCCTAGCCCTAGCCCTAACCCTAACCCTAGCCCTAACCCTAACCCTAGCCCTAAACCTAACCCTAACACTAACCCTAACCCTAGCCCTAGCCCTAGCCCAAGACCTAGCCCTAGACCTAGACCTAAACCTAGACTTAGCCTTAACCGTAGCCCTAGCCCTAACCCTAACCCTAGCACTAGCCCTAGCCCTAGCCCTAGCCCTAACCCTAGCCCTAAACCTAACCCTAACCCTAAACCTAAGCCTAGCCCTAACCCTAACCCCAGCCCCAAACCTAACCCTAAACCTAACCCTAAACCTAGCCCTAGAATTAGCCCTAGCCCTAGCCCTAACCCTAACCCTAAGCATAAACCTAACCCTAGCCCTAGTCCTAGCCATAGCCCTAACCCTAACCCTAACCCTAACCCTAGCCCTAACCCTAGCCATAACCCTTGCCCTAACCATAACCCTAACCCTAACCTTAGCCCTAGCCCTAACCGTAGCCCTAGCCCTAACGCTAACCTAGGGCTAGACCTAGACCTTGCCCTAACCCTAGCCCTAACCCTAACCCTAACCCTAAACCTAAGCCTAGCTTTAACCCTAACCCTAGCCCTAAACCTAACCCTAACCCTAACCCTAACCCTAGCCCTAGACCTAGCCCTAGCACTAGCCCTAACTCTAACACTAACCCTAACCCTAGCCCTGGTCCTAGCCCTAGCCAAGCCCTAACCTTAACGCTAACCCTAACCCTAGCACTAGCCCTAGCACTAGCCCTAGCCCTAGAACCACCCCTAACCCTAACCCTAGCCCTAGCCCTAGCACTTGCCCTAACCCTAACCCTAACCCTAACACTTGCCCTAGCCCTAGCCCTAGCCCTAGCCCTAACCCTAACCCTAACCCTCACCCTAACCCTAACCCAAGCACAAGTCCTAACCCTAGCCCTAACCCTAGACCTAGCCGTAACCCTAACCCTAAACCTAGCATTAGACTTAGCCCTAGCCCTAGCCCTAACCCTAACCCTAACCCTAACCCTAACCCTAGCCCTAGTCCTAGCCATAGCCCTAACCCTAACCCTAACCCTAACCCTAGCCCTAGCCCTTGCCCTAACATTAACCCTAACCCTAACCCTAGCCCTAGCCCTAACCCTAGCCCTAGCCCTAACCCTAACCCTAGCACTAGACCTAGCCATAGCCCTAGCCCTAGCGCTAACCCTAGCCCTAACCCTAAACCTAACCCTAAACCTAAGCCTAGTTTTAACCCTAAACATAGCCCTAAACCTGACCTTAACCCTAGCCCTAGCCCTAGCACTTGCCCTAACCCTAACCCTAGCCCTAACCCTAACCCTAACCCTAACCCTAGCCTGAGCCCTAGCCCTAACCCTAACCCTAACCCTAACCCTAACCCTAACACTAACCCTAACTCTAGCCCTAGCCCTAACCCTAGCCCTAGCCCTAAACCTAACCCTAACCCTAGCCCTAGCCCTAGACGTAACGCTAACCCTAGCCCTAGCCTGAGCCCTAGCCCTAACCCTAACCCTAACTCTAGCCCTAGCACTAACCCTAGCCATAGCCCTAACCCTAACCCTAACCCTAGCCCTAGCCTGAGCCCTAGCCCTAACCCTAACCCTAACCCTAACACTAGCCCTAGCCCTAAACCTAGCCCGAGCCCTAACCCTAACCCTAACCCTAGCCACACCCCTAGCCCTAGCAACAACCCTAACCCTAAACCTAAACCTAACCCTAAAGCTAACACTAACCCGAGCCCTAACCCTAACCCTAGCCCTAACCCTAACCCTAACCCTAGCCCTAGCCCTAGCCCTAGCCCTAACCCTAACCCTAGACATAGCCCTAGCCCTAAACCCTAACCCTAAACCTAGCCCTAACCCTAACCCTAACCATAGCCCTAGCCTGAGCCCTAGCCCTAACCCTAACCCTAACCCTAACTCTAACCCTAACCCTAACTCTAGCCCTAGCCCTAACCCTAGCCCTAGGCCTAACCATAACACTAACCCTAGCCCTAGCCCTAGCACTAGCCCTAACACTAACCCTAACCCTATCCCTTGCCCTAAACCTAACCCTAGCCCTAACCCTAACCCTAGCCCTAAACCTAACCCTAACACTAACCCTAACCCTAGCCCTAGCCCTAGCCCTAGACCTAGCTCTAATCCTAGCACTAGCCCTAGCCCTAGACCTAGCCCTAGCCCTAGCACTAGCCCTAGCCCTAATCCTAACCCTAACCCTAAACCTAAGCCTAGCTTTAACCCTAACCATAGCCCTAAACCTAACCCTAAACCTAGCCCTAGCCCTAGCACTTGCCCTAACCCTAACCCTAGCCCTAACCCTAACCCTAACCCTAGCCCTAGCCCTAGCCTGAGCCCTAGCCCTAACCCTAACCCTAACCCTAGCCCTAGCCCTAGCCCTAACCCTACCCCTAACCCTAGCCCTAGCCCTAGCCCTAGCCCTAGCCTGAGCCCTAGCCCTAACCATAACCATAACCCTAACCCTAACCCTAATCCTAACACTAACCCTAAAGCTAACTCTAGCCCGAGCCCTAACCCTAACCCTAGCCCTAGCCCTAACCCTAACCCTAGTCCTAGACCTTGCCCTAGCCCTAGCCCTAGCCCTAACCCTAACCCTAACACTATCCCTAGCCCTAACCCTAACCCTAGCCCTAACCCTAACCCTAGCCCTAAACCTAACCCTAACACTAACCCTAAACCTAGCCCTAGCCCTAGCCCTAGACCTAGCCGTAGGCCTAAACCTAAACCTAGACTTAGCCCTAATCCTAACCCTAGCCCTAACCCTAACCCTAATGCTAAACCTACCTCTAGCCCTAGCCCTCACCCTAGCCCTAACCCTAACCCTAACCCTAAAGCTAACTCTAGCCGAGCCCTAACCCTAACCCTAGCCCTAACCCTAAAATTAACCCTACCCCTAGCCCTAGTCCTAGCCCTAGCCCTAGCCCTAACCCTAACCCTAACCCTAGCCCTAGCACTAACCCTAACCCTAGCCCTAACCCTAACCCTAACCCTAGCCCTAGCCCTAGCCCTAGCCCTAGCCCTAAACCTAACCCTAACTCTAGCCCTAGCCCTATTCCTAGCCCTAGCCCTAACCCTAACCCTAACCCTAGCCCTAGCCCTAGCCCTAGCACCATCCCTAACCCCAACCCTAACCCTAACCCTAAAGCTAACTCTAGCCCTAGCCCTAACCCTAAAACTAGCCCTAACCCTAACCCTAGCCCTAGCTCTAGCCCTAGCCCTAGCCCTAACCCTAACACTAACCCTAGCCCTAGCCCTAACCCTAACCCTAGCCCTAACCCTAACCCTAGCCCTAACCCTAACCCTAAACCTAGCCCTAGCCTGAGCCCTAGCCCTAACCCTAACCCTAACCCTAACCCTAACCCTAACCCTAACCCTAACTCTAGCCCTAGCCCTAACCCTAGCCCTAGCCCTAACCCTAACCCTAACCCTAGCCCTAGCCCTAGCCCTAGCACCAACCCTAACCCTAACCCTAACCCTAACCCTAAAGCTAACTCTAGCCCGAGCCCTAACCCTAACCCTAGCCCTAACCCTAACCCTAACACTAGCCCTAGTCCTAGCCCTAGCCCTAGCCCTAACCCTAACCCTAACCCTAACCCTAACCCTAACCCTAAAGCTAAATCTAGCCCGAGCCCTAACCCTAACCCTAGCCCTAGCCCTAACCCTAACCCTAGCTCTAGCCCTAGCCCTAGCCCTAGCCCTAGCCCTAACCCTAACCCTAACCCTATTTCTAGCCCTAACCCTAACCCTAGCCCTAACCCTAACCCTTGCCCTAAACCTAACCCTAACACTAACCCTAACCCTAGCCCTAGCCCTAGCCCTAGACCTAGCCCTAGCCCTAACCCTAAACCTAGACTTAGCCCTAATCCTAGCCCTAGCCCTAACCCTAACCCTAATCCTAAACCTAACTCTAGCCCTAGCCCTCACCCTAGCCCTAGCCCTAACCCTAACCCTAACCCTAGCCCTAGCCCTAGCCCTAGCACCATCCCTAACCCTAACCCTAACCCTAACCCTAAAGCTAACTCTAGCCCGAGCCCTAACCCTAACCCTAGCCCTAACCCTAAACTTAACCCTAGCCCTAGCCCTAGCCCTAGCCCTAGCCCTAGCCCTAGCCCTAACCCTAAAATTAACCCTAGCCCTAGCCCTAAATTAACCCTAGCCCTAACCCTAACCCTAGCCCTAACCCTAACCCTAACCCTAGACCTAGCCTGAGCCCTAGCCCTAACCCTAACCCTAACCCTAACTCTAACTCTAGCCCTAGCCCTAACCCTAGCCCTAGCCCTAACCCTAACCCTAACCCTAGCCCTAACCCTCAGCCTAACCCTAACACAAGCACTAGTCCTAACCCTAGCCCTAACCCTAGACCTAGCCCTAACCCTAACCCTAAACCTAGCATTAGACTTAGCCCTAGCCCTAGCCCTAACCCTAACCATAACCCTAACCCTAGCCCTAGTCCTAGCCATAGCCCTAACCCTAACCCTAACCCTAACCCTAGCCCTAACCCTAGCCCTAGCCCTTGCCCTAACATTAACCCTAACCCTAACCCTAGCCCTAGCCCTAACCCTAGCCCTAGCCCTAACCCTAGCCCTAGCCCTAACCCTAACCCTAGCACTAGCCCTAACCCTAGCCCTAACCCTAACCCTAACCCTAAACCTAACCCTAGCCCTAACCCTAAACCTAACCCTAAACCTAAGCCTAGTTTTAACCCTAAACATAGCCCTAAACCTAACCCTAAACCTAGCCCTAGCCCTAGCACTTGCCCTAACCCTAACCCTAACTCTAACCCTAGCCCTAGCCCTAGCATGAGCCCTAGCCCTAACCCTAACCCTAACCCTAACCCTAACCCTAACCCTAACCCTAACCCTAACCCTAACTCTAGCCCTAGCCCTAACCCTAGCCCTAGCCCTAAACCTAACCCTAACCCAGGCCTAGCCCTAGCCGTAACGCTAAACCTAGCCCTAGCCTGAGCCCTAGCCCTAACCCTAACCCTAACTCTAGCCCTAGCACTAACCCTAGCCCTAGCCCTAACCCTAACCCTAACCCTAGCCCTAGCCTGAGCCCTAGCCCTAACCCTAACACTAACCCTAACACTAGCCCTAGCCCTAACCCTAGCCCGAGCCCTAACCCTAACCCTAACCCTAGCCACACCCCTAGACCTAGCAACAACCCTAACCCTAACCCTAAACCTAACCCTAAAGCTAACACTAGCCCGAGCCCTAACCCTAACCCTAGCCCTAACCCTAAACCTAACCCTAGCCCTAGCCTGAGCCCTAGCCCTAACCCTAACCCTAGACATAGCCCTAGCCCTAACCCTAACCCTAAACCTAGCC
>OX463227.1:160551009-160553509 GCA_949820135.1 Sylvilagus floridanus | reverse complement strand
ACCCTAAACCTAACCCTAACCGTATCCCTAACCCTAACCCTAACCGTAAACCTAGCCCTAGCCCGAGTCCTAGCCCTAACCCTAACCCTAACTCTAGCCCTAGCCATAACCTAGCCCTACCCTAACCCTAACCCTAACCCTAGCCCTAGCCCTATCCCTAACACCACCCTAACCCTAACCCTAACCCTAACCCTAACTCTAGCCCTAGCCCTAACCCTAGCCCTAAACCTAACCCTAACCCTAAATCTAAGCCTAGTCCTAACCCTAAACCCAGCCCTAAACCTAACCCTAACCCTAACCCTAAACCTAGCCCTAGACTTAGCCCTAGCCCTAGCCCTAACCGTAACCATAACCCTAACCCTAGCCCTAGTCCTAGCCATAGCCCCAACCATAACCCTAACCCTAACCCTAGCCCTAACCCTAGCCCTAGCCCTTGCCCTACCATAACCCTAACCCTAACCCTAGCCCTAGCCCTAACCCTAGCCCTAGCCCTAACCCTAACCCTAGCACTAGACCAAGCCCTAGCCCTAGCCCTAGCCCTAACCCTAGCCCTAACCCTAATCCTAACCCTAAACCTAAGCCTAGCTTTAACCCTAACCCTAGCCCTAAACCTAACCCTAACCCTAACCCTAAACCTAGCCCTAGACCTAGCCCTAGCACTAGCCCTAACTCTAACCCTAACCCTAGCCCTAGTCCTAGCCCTAGCCCTAACCTTAACCCTAACCCTAACCCTAGCACTAGCCCTAGCACTAGCCCTAGCCCTAGCACCACCCCTAACCCTAACCCTAGCCCTAGCCCTAGCACTTGCCCTAACCCTAACCCTAACCCTAACCATTGCCCTAGCCCTAGCCCTAGCCCTAACCCTAATCCTAACCCTAGTCCTAGCCCTAACCCTAGCTCTAAACCTAACCCTAACCCTAGCCCTAACCCTAGCCCTAGCCCTAGCCCTAACCCTAACCCTAACCCTATCCCTAGCCCTAGCCCTAACCCTAGCCCTAACCCTAACCCTAACCCTAGCCCTACACCTAGCCCTAACCCTAGCCCTAAGCCTAACCCTAACCCTAACCCAAGCACTAGTCCTAAACCTAGCCCTAACACTAACCCTATCCTTAACCCTAACCCTAACCCTAGCACTAGCCCTAGCCCTAGCCCTAGGCCTAGACCCACCCCTAAGCCTAACCCTAACCCTAGCCCTAGCCCTAGCCCTAGCCCTAACCCTAACCCTAACCCTAGCCCTAGCCCAAACCTTAGCCCTAACCCTAACCCTAACCCTAGCCCTAGCCCTAGCCCTAGCCCTAAACCTAACCCTAGCCCTAACCCTAACTCTAGCCCTAAACCTAACCCTAAAACTAACCCTAACCCTAGCCCAAGCCCTAGCCCTAGACCTAGCCCTAGCCCTAACCCTAAACCTAGCCTTAGCCCTAACCCTAGTCCTAGCCCTAACCCTAACCCTACCACTAGCCCTAGCCCTAGCCCTAGCCCTAGCCCTAACCCTAGCCCTAAACCTAACCCTAACCCTAAATCTAAGCCTAGCCCTAACCCTAACCCCAGCCCTAAACCTAACCCTAACCCTAACCCTAAACCTAGCCCTAGACTTAGCCCTAGCCCTAGCCCTAACCCTAACCTTAACCCTAACCCTAGCCCTAGCCCTAACTCTAAACCTAACCCTAGCCCTAACCCTAACCCTAACCCTAACCCTAACCCTAGCCCTAGACCTAGCCCTAGCCCTAACCCTAACCCTAACCCTAACCCTAACCCTAACTCTAGCCCTAGCCCTAATACTAGCCCTAGCCCTAACCCTAACCCTAACACTAACCCTAGCCCTAAACCTAACCCTAACCCTAGCCCTAGCCCTAACTCTAACCCTAACCCTAACCCTAGCAGTAAAACTAACCCTCGCCATAACCCTAACCCTAACCCTAACCTAAGCCCAGCCCTAACCTTAACCCTAGCCCTAAACCTAACCCTAACCCTAACCCTAAACCTAGCCGTAGCCCAAGCCCTAGACCAAGCCCTAACCCTAACCCTAACCCTAACCCTAGCCCTAGCCCAGGCCCTAGCCCTAACCCTAACCCTAACCCTAACCCTAACCCTAGCACTAGCCCTAGCCCTAGCCCTAGCCCTAGCCCCAGCCCTAACCCTAAACCTACCCCTAGCCCTAGCCCTAGCTCTAGCCCTATACCTAACCCTAAACCTAACCCTTGCCCTAGCCCTAGACCTAGCCCTAACCCTAGCCCTAACCCTAGCTCTAGCCCTAACCCTAGCCCTAACCCTAATCTTATCCCTAGCCCTAGACCTAGCCCTAGCCCTAACAATAACCCTAGCCCTAGCCTCAACCCTAACCTAGCCCTAACCCTAACCCTAGCACTAGCCCTAGCCCGAGCCCTAGCCCTAGCCCTAGACCTAACCCTCGCCCTAGCCCTAGCCCTAAACCTAAACCTAACCCTAACCCTAGCCCTAGCTCTAGCCCTAGCCCTAACCCTAACCCTAAACCTAGCAC
>OX463227.1:160523509-160536009 GCA_949820135.1 Sylvilagus floridanus | reverse complement strand
CTAACCCTAGCCCTAGCCCTAACCCTAGCCCTAGCCCTAACGCTAACCCTAGCACTAGACCTAGACATAGCCCTAACCCTAGCCCTAACCCTAACCCTAACCCTAACCCTAAACCTAAGCCTAGCTTTAACCCTAACCCTAGCCCTAAACCTAACCCTAACCCTAACCCTAGCCCTAGACCTAACCCAGGCACTAGCCCTAACTCTAACCCTAACACTAACCCTAGCCCTGGTCCTAGCCCTAGCCCTAACCTTAACCCTAACCCTAACCCTAGCACTAGCCCTAGCACTAGCCCTAGCCCTAGAACCACCCCTAACCCTAACCCTAGCCCAAGCCCTAGCCCTAGCCCTAGCCCTAACCCTAACCCTAACCCTAACCCTAACCGAAGCACTAGTCCTAACCCTAGCCCTAACCCTAGACCTAGCCCTAACCCTAACCCTAAACCTAGCACTAGACTTAGCCCTAGCCCTAGCCCTAACCCTAACCATAAACCTAACCCTAACCGAAGCAATAGTCCTAACCCTAGACCCAACCCTAGACCTAGCCCTAACCCTAACCCTAAACCTAGCACTAGACTTAGCCCTAGCCCTAGCGCTAACCCTAACCATAAACCTAACCCTAGCCCTAGTCCTAGCCATAGCCCTAACCCTAACCCTAACCCTAACCCTAACCCTAGCCCTAACCCTAGCCCTAGCCCTTGCCCTAACATTAACCCTACCCCTAACCCTAGCCCTAGCCCTAACCCTAGCCCTAGCCCTAACCCTAACCCTAGCACTAGACCTAGCCCTAGCCCTAGCCCTAGCCCTAGCCCTAGCCCTAGCCCTAGCCCTAACACTAGCCCTAACCCTAAGCATAACCCTAAACCTAAGCCTAGCTTTAACCCTTACCATAGCCCTAAACCTAACCCTAACCCTAGCCCTAGCCCTAGCACTTGCCCTAACCCTAACCCTAGCCCTAACCCTAACCCTAACCCTAGCCCTAGCCCTAGCCTGAGCCCTAGCCCTAACTCTATCCCTAACCCTAACCCTAACTCTAGCCCTAGCCCTAACCCTAGCCCTAGCCCTAAACCTAAGCCTAACCCTAGCCCTAGCCCTAGTTGTAACGCTAACCCTAGCCCTAGCCTGAGGCCTAGCCCTAACCCTAACGCTAAATCTAGCCCTAGCACTAACCCTAGCCCTAGCCCTAACCCTAACCCTAACCCTAGCCCTAGCCTGAGCCCTATCCCTAACCCTAACCCTAACCCTAACACTAGCCCTAGCCCTAACCCTAGCCCGAGCCCTAACCCTAACCCTAACCCTAGCCACACCCCTAGCCCTAGCACCAAACCTAACCCTAACCCTAAACCTAAACCTAAAGCTAACTCTAGCCCGAGCCCTAACCCTAACCCTAGCCGTAACCCTAACCCTTACCCTAGCCCTAGCCCTAGCCCTAGCCCTAACCCTAACCCTAACCCTAGACATAGCCCTAGCCCTAACCCTAACCCTAAACCTAGCCCTAACCCTAACCCTAACCCTAGCCCTAGCCTGAGCCCTAGCCATAAACCTAACCCTAACCCTAACCCTAACCCTAACTCTAGCCCTAACCCTAACCCTAGCCCTAGCCCTAGCACTTGCCCTAACCCTAACCCTAGCCCTAACCCTAACCCTAACCCTAGCCCTAGCCCTAGCCTGAGCCCTAGCCCTAACTCTATCCCTAACCCTAACCCTAACTCTAGCCCTAGCCCTAACCCTAGCCCTAGCCCTAAACCTAAGCCTAACCCTAGCCCTAGCCCTAGCTGTAACGCTAACCCTAGCCCTAGCCTGAGGCCTAGCCCTAACCCTAACGCTAAATCTAGCCCTAGCACTAACCCTAGCCCTAGCCCTAACCCTAACCCTAACCCTAGCCCTAGCCTGAGCCCTAGCCCTAACCCTAACCCTAACCCTAACACTAGCCCTAGCCCTAACCCTAGCCCGAGCCCTAACCCTAACCCTAACCCTAGCCACACCCCTAGCCCTAGCACCAAACCTAACCCTAACCCTAAACCTAAACCTAAAGCTAACTCTAGCCCGAGCCCTAACCCTAACCCTAGCCGTAACCCTAACCCTTACCCTAGCCCTAGCCCTAGCCCTAGCCCTAACCCTAACCCTAACCCTAGACATAGCCCTAGCCCTAACCCTAACCCTAAACCTAGCCCTAACCCTAACCCTAACCCTAGCCCTAGCCTGAGCCCTAGCCCTAAACCTAACCCTAACCCTAACCCTAACCCTAACTCTAGCCCTAGCCCTAACCTTAGCCCTAGCCCTAAACCTAACCCTAACCCTAACCCTAGCCCTAGCCCTAGCCCTAACCCAAATCCTAACCCTATCCCTTGCCCTAAACCTAACCCTAGCCATAACCCTAACCCTAGCCCTAAACCTAACCCTAACCCTAACCCTAACCCTAACCCTAGCCCTAGCCCTAGCCCTAGACCTAGCCCTAGCCCTAACCCTAAACCTAGCCTTAGCCCTAACCCTAGCCCTAGCCCTAACCCTAACCCTAGCACTAGCACTAGCCCTAGCCCTAGCCCTAGCCCTAGCCCTAACCCTAGCCCTAAACCAAACCTGTCGGGGGCCAGACCGGAGGAACCGTGCCCCAAACATGGCGCCCATTTCCTGCTTCCGGGTTCTTCCTCGCCTTGGGGGTTTCCCGCTCTGCTGTACAACTGCCCTATCCCGGCGCTTCTGGCCGATCACCCGATTCGTGACGTGTATTGCGAATATAAGCTCTTGTAACCCGAAAGTTCCGGCATTGTATCCCGATTGAGATCGAGGCAGGATCTCCGCTTGCCGAGCAATAAAGAACCCTGTTCGCAGTGGTCGGTTTCGGTTTCTTGCTGGACGAGGACGGCTCCGATCAGCTGGTGGCCCGTACGGGGAACTTTCTGCTTTGCCCGGTAAGTGAACGGTGAGCGAGGTAGGTCTTACCGGTCGGGCCCTGCGAGTGAGGTAGATCTCGCAGCCAGAGGGTGGACGCACCCGTAGCGGCGGACGTGTTTTCCCGCTTCAAACTTAAGATGGGTAACTCATCCAGCCACTCGACATTTGTTGCCCCGTTAAAAACATTACTGCGTAGTAAAGGGATTAAAGTTTCTAAGTCTGTACTCGTTAGGTTCCTTGGGTGCGTTGATCTTTTTGCACCGTGGTTCGCCCACACAGGTCAGATAACTCTTGGCTCGTGGGAAAAGCTAGGGAAGGATCTTCGGCGAATGGCTGAAGACCCCCGGGAGCCTGACCCTGATCCTATTGTTATCCCCTTATGGGAACTCATGCGGGCGTGTCTTCAAGAGGAGGGATCGGTGGGGACGGATCGCTCATCCCTCACGGCGGTTCGTGATATCCTTGAGGAGGTCCGCTCTCAGAGCTCTGATAGTGCCCGGGACCTTATATATTTAAGGGACACGGGGTGCCAGACTTCCTTGTCAGCCTCGGGCTCTGAGTGTGACTCCGCCTCCTCTGAATCAGAAGGAGAGGAAAACTATGCTTTTGGTTCCCCTCCCCCTTCATATGCACAGCTACGAGAGAAACTTAAGGCCGTTAGCACGCGCTCCTTAATGCCTACAGCTCCCCCTGCTGGCTTCATACCTGTTCGTCAGGCTGAGGACGTAGCGCCCTCTGGTGGTACTGGTACTACTATAGTAAGGTCCAATCAAACGCCTGTGCCGCCATGGCCACCAAACGTCCCACCTTCTACAGGTAGACAGTTTTATCAACAAGCCTGGAAACAGTTACGGACCGGTGTCCCCACTTCCACCCAAGCTTTTCCTGTCTTGGCCCTAGGTACCCGAGAGGCACGGCATGAACCATTGGACATGACAATACTAAAACAGCTTAAGGCCGCGGTCCATGATTATGGTCCCACGGCCCCGTTCACACTGTCCCTCCTTGAGTCGGTCGGCCAGTCGCTCCTAACGCCCAGCGACTGGATACAGTTGGCTCGGGCTTGTTTAAGTCCGGGTGGTTTCCTTATGTGGCAGTCTATGAATACAGAATGTTGTCACGACCAGGCAGATGATAATGTGGAGGACGGCCACCCTACGTGGAATGCCGATATGCTTTTAGGGCGGGGGCCTTATCAGGCTGACCAAACCCAATTTCCCCGCCAAGTATACAGGCAAATTTCCAATTGTGCCCAGCGGGCATGGAGACAGGCCTCCAATCCAGGTGATTTGGCCAGTCATCTCACTAAAATCATCCAGGGCCCAGCTGAAACCTTTGCCGACTTTGTAGCTCGAGTACTTGAGGCTGCATCACGTATTTTTCCTCCTGAGGTGGATGTTCAGCCGCTGGTCAAACAGATTATTTTTGAACAGGCCAATAAGGAATGCAAAAATATCCTTCGACAATATAGACATAAATCCCTAGATTCGTGGCTAAAGTACTGTAGGGATGCCGGCGGGCCACTTACTAATGCGGGCCTTGCCGCAATGCTGGCCACTACTTTAAACCCCCAAAAAACAAAAGATAATAACCAAAAACATAAACAGACCCGACCCCCCATTTCCTCAGGGCTTTGTTTCCAATGTCACCAACCAGGCCATAGAAAACGTGACTGTCCCACCCTCAGCCACGGGTATCCCACAGCGCAGCCCTCGAGTGTAGAGCCTTGCCGCAGATGTCGCAAGGGCCCTCATAAGGCAGAGGAATGCCGCTCCGCTTTTGATATCGACGGCAACCCACTTACCGGTAGTTCTCAGGGACCAAAAAAACGGCCAGAGGGGGCTCCCCGCTTTGGCGAGGGGCCCCCAAAAGGGAATTTACTCCCAAGTACCACCCCCCATATCAACGCTATACCCAGTACACCCTCAGGCCGCGCCACCCATGGATCCGCAGGCCTGGATCTCTGCACAACCTCCTCTCTCCTCTTAACACCGGAGATGGGGGTTCAACTGGTGGAAAGTGACTGTTCCGGCCCTTTACCGCCAAACTCGGTCGGGCTGCTATTAGGCCGGTCCTCTGTCGCCCTTCGAGGGCTAGTAGTAATCCCTGGGGTGGTTGATTCTGATTTTAAGGGTAAAATAAAAATTATGGTTCAGGCCCCTCAGGGGCCTGTGCTAATCAATTCTGGGGACCGTATCGCACAATTACTACTGTTACCAAGCCTTCACTCCTTAACTTCAGCAAAAAATTGTGTCCGCGGCACCGGTAACTTCGGGTCCTCTGGCGTTAATTTTACTGGCCTACATATGCTTCTACACGAACGCCCCACTCTTGTGTTACAAATTAACGGCAAAAACATCAAAGGCCTCCTGGACACGGGAGCCGATAAATCAATTATAGCAGAAAAGGACTGGCCTAGTACGTGGCCCACAAACATTACAGAACAAACTTTACAAGGACTTGGCTTTGCTAGCTTCCCAAAAATAAGTGCAGCCTTATTACACTGGCAGGACAACGAGGGTCACGCAGGACAATTTTCTCCCTTTGTTTTGCCTCTTCCTATTTCCCTTTGGGGGAGAGATGTCTTAACCGAAATGGATGTTGCCCTAATCACCACTTCCCCTACGGTACAATCTATGCTACAAAAGATGGGTTATGTCCCTGGCAAAGGACTTGGTGTTCAACTCCAGGGTCGGCCTTCCCCCATAAAGCCCAAACAAAAGACAAATAAAACCGGTCTGGGTTTTTCTTAGGGGCCACTGTACTGCCTCCCAAACCAATAAGCCCTTTACCCATTTCTTGGCTAACAGACGTACCCGTCTGGATCCCACAGTGGCCCCTTTCTCAGGAAAAATTGGAGGCAGTAAACACTCTCATTTCTGAACAGATTAATGCTGGCCATTTAATACCGTCCACCTCTCCGTGGAATACACCTATTTTTGCTATCCGCAAAAAATCAGGCAAATGGAGACTCTTACATGATCTTAGAGCAATAAACGCGCAAATGCAACCTATGGGTCCTGTACAACGTGGCCTTCCGCTCCTCTCGGCACTCCCCAGCAAATGGCCTGTGATTGCTATAGACCTTAAAGATTGCTTCTTCTCTATTCCACTGTGCAAAAAGGATACCCCACGTTTCGCCTTCACCGTCCCTACCCCAAACCAGGAACAACCAGACAAACGTTGGGAGTGGACGGTCTTACCCCAAGGAATGACAAACAGCCCCACCATGTGTCAAATTTATGTAGCTCAGGTATTGGAACCCCTTAAAAGCCAGTTCCCCGATTGTAAATACCTACATTATATGGATGACTTGTTATGTACAGCTCCCACTATGGAAAAACTTCTGGCCTCATACAACAAACTCCAACAGGTTCTAAAAGGGGCGGGATTACATATCGCTCCTGATAAAGTCCAACTGTCTTCTGTAGTCACATATCTTGGAGCCATAATCAGTCCCACCCAGATCAAACCCCTAAAACTACAAATAAAAACTAATAATATTTCCACTCTAAATGATATGCAAAAACTTCTAGGGGACATCAACTGGATCAGGCCTTACCTCCATATTCCTAATGCTACATTACAACCTCTCTTTAATGTACTTAAGGGAGATCCAGATCTCACTTCCCCCCGAATTCTTACCTTGGAGGCCAAACAGGCATTATCAGCCGTCAATGACGCACTCAGTAAAGCCGCCCTAAAGCGTTGGGACCCCATGGGAGATCTTACCCTCTGGATCCTCACCACTCTTAACCAACCTACCGCAGTCCTTTGGCAAGGTGGACCCCTTCTCTGGGTACACCCCTCAGTGTCGTCCACTAAGTCCCTTAATTATTACCCCACTATGGTGGCGGAAGTAACTCTCCTAGCCATTCACAGAGCTATTCAACACTTTGGGCGTGAACCATCAACCATCATTGTCCCTTACTCCATGGAACAAGTGCGCACACTAATTGCTTGCACTGACCCCTGGGCGGTTTTGGCCTGCACCACCTCCGCAGCCATTACCAATAGAACACCCTCTGACCCTTTACTAACCTTCATTCAGTCTCACCCAGTCATTTTCCCAAAATCTACCTCCCCAAAGCCTTTGCCGGGGGCCCCTGTGGTGTATACTGATGGCTCAAAGACAGGGGTCGGCGCATATGTTGTCTCAGGAGCCACGCCAAAGATGTTTCAGTTCACAACTAACTCCCCTCAAGTAACCGAACTCCTTATAGTTAACCAAGTCCTCTCCGATTTCCCTGGGTCAGTTAATATTGTTTCAGATTCACATTATGTGGTCAACTCTGTATCTATCCTTGAAGCCACAGGACTAATCAATCCTTCCTCAACTGTGGCAAAAGTTTTCCTCACTCTCCGACAGTCGATTTGGGATCGCTCCACTCCCTTTTATATTGCCCACATCAGAGCCCATTCGTCCCTACCGGGACCCATGACCTTGGGCAACGCCACAGCCGATCAAGCGACACGCCCAGTTTGGGTGTTTCATATTGCCTCCCCTGAACAACAAGCCACCCAGTTCCACTCGGAGTTTCATGTAAATGCAAAAACCCTCGCCGCTAAATTCGGCCTTCCCCGCGCCATTGCTCGTGACATTGTTCGCCGTTGCACCACTTGTCCCACCTTGAGCCCTGTAACCTCAGTGGGAATTAATCCCCGGGGATTATTACCAGGACATATCTGGCAAATGGATGTTACCCACATACCCGAATTTGGAACCTTAAAATATGTCCACGTGTCAACTGACACTTGCTCCCAAGTAATCTTCGCCTCTTTGGAGGCTGGCGAACGTGTCCCCCATGTTATTAACCACTGCCTCGCTGCCTGGGCAGCCTGGGGAAAACCCAAAATCTTAAAAACAGACAACGGACCCGCATATACGAGTAAGTCATTTCAACAATTTTGTACTCGCATGCAGGTTCAACATAAAACAGGAATCCCCTACAACCCTCAGGGCCAGGCTATAATTGAAAGGGCCCACCGAACCCTCAAGGCCTTTCTTTTAAAACAAAAGGAGGGAATTGCCTCGGGCAAGACCCCTCGCATGCGCCTTTCTCTTGCGCTATTTACTATAAATTTTTTAAATTTAACAGATCAATCTGTGTCCCCAGCTGAAAGACACATGTTAAAGGAACCATCTTCGCGAGGTTATGTCCGCTGGAAAGATGTTCTCACAGGAAAGTGGTACGGCCCGGATCCGGTATTATGCTGGAACCGAGGTGCGGTTTGTGTTTTCCCACAGGACCCTGGAAGAGAACCTCTTTGGGTGCCGGAAAGATTGGTCAGAAAAGCAGACCCACCGTCACAAGATACAACTCCACTGTCCACGGATGATGACTCCCCCGAGACGGCCGCATATGCTGCTCTCCACCATCGCGACCCGGACACATACGCCATGCTTGCCCGACTGACTTATGACCGAGTCCATACCTTCGATTAGAATTCGTGCCCCTCTTATCGATCTCAACTCCGTTGTATGTCCACCTTCCTCTGTCGTCTGCTATGTTCCCCTCTCCCTAATTGGACTATGACACCCACCCCTGACCGGGAAACAAAACTGAGACATGCGAGACCAAGGGTACTGCAGCAGGGATCCACCCGGGGGTTCCGGGGGCCCTGGGAGAGTATATGCATATGCATACAGGCAAAATTCCCAGCCTGTCCCAGGAAAAGGGAAACCGAGTCCCCAACGAGACATCGAAGGTTGTGGCCAGACCCTAGAGGTTTCGTAATTGGCGGATCATAAGCACACTGGGTATGCACCTCTGCTCTCTGTCCAGTACTCTCTCTCCCGGCCCTTATAAACCAGGGCCGTCAGGGGTGTGATTTGTGTAAAACAAAAGGAGGGAGATGTCGGGGGCCAGACCGGAGGAACCGGGCCCCAAACATGGCGCCCATTTCCTGCTTCCGGGTTCTTCCTCGCCTTGGGGGTTTCCCGCTCTGCTGTACAACTGCCCTATCCCGGCGCTTCTGGCCGATCACCCGATTCGTGACGTGTATTGCGAATATAAGCTCTTGTAACCCGAAAGTTCCGGCATTGTATCCCGATTGAGATCGAGGCAGGATCTCCGCTTGCCGAGCAATAAAGAACCCTGTTCGCAGTGGTCGGTTTCGGTTTCTTGCTGGACGAGGACGGCTCCGATCACAAACCCTAACCCTAAACCTAAGCCTAGCCCTAACCCTAACCCCTGCCCTAAACCTAACCCTAACCCTAACCTTAAACCTAGCCCTAGACATAGTCCTAGCCCTAGCCCTAACCCTAAACCTAACCCTAACCCTAGCCCTAGTCCTAGCCATAGCCCTAACCCTAATCCTAACGCTAACCCTAGCCATAACCCTTGCCCTAACCATAACCCAAACCCTAACCCTAGCCCTAGGCCTAACCCTAGCCCTAGCCCTAACGCTAACCCTAGCACTAGACCTAGACCTAGCCCTAACCCTAACCCTAACCCTTACCCTACCCCTAAACCTAAGCCTAGCTTTAACCCTAACCCTAGCCCTAAACCTAACCCTAACCCTAACCCTAACCCTAGCCCTAGACCTAGCCCTAGCACTAGCCCTAACTCTAACCCTAACCCTAACCCTAGCCCTAGTCCTAGCCCTAGCCCTAACCTTAACCCTAACCCTAACGCTAGCACTAGCCATAGCACTAGCCCTAGCCCTAGCACCACCCTTAACCCTAACACTAGCCCTAGCCCAAGCACTTGGCCTAACCCTAACCCTAACCCTAACCGTTGCCCTAGCCCTAGACCTAGCCCTAGCCCTAACCCTAACCCTAACCCTAGCACTAGCCCTAGACCTAGCCCCACCCCTCAGCCTAACCCTAACCCTAGCCCTAGCCCTAGCCCTAACCCTAACCCTAACCTAACCGTTGACCTAGCCCTAGACCTAGCCCTAGCCCTAACCCTAACCCTAACCCTAGCCCTAGCCCTAACTCTAGCCCTAACCCTAACCATAACACTAAACCCAACCCTAGCCCAAGCCCTAGCCCTAGCCCTAACCCTAAACCTAGCCCTAGCCCTAGCCCTAGCCCGAGCACTAGCCCTAACCCTAACCATAACCCTAACCCTAGCCCTAACCCTAACCCTAACCCTAACCCTAACTCTAGCCCTAGCCCTAAACCTAGCCCTAGCCCTAATCCTAACCCTAACCCTAGCCCTAGCCCTAGCCCTACCACCAACCCTAACACTAACCCTAACCCTAACCCTAGCACTAACCCTAACCCTAACCCTAGCCCTAGCCCTAACTCTAACCCTAACACTAACCCTAGCCCTAACCCTAACCCTAGACCTAACCCTAACCCTAACCCTAGCCCTATCCCTAGACCTAGCCCTACCCTAAACCTACCTTTAGCCCTAACCCTAGCGCTAGCCCTAACCCTAACCCTAAAGATAACTCTAGCCCGAGGCCTAACCCTAACCCTAGCCCTAACCCTAAACCTAACCCTAGCCCTAACCCTAGCCCTAGCCCTAGCCCTAACCATAAACTTAATCCTAACCCTAGCCCTAGCCCTAACCCTAACCCTAACCCTAACCCTAGCACTAGCCCTAGCCCTAGCCCTAACCCTAACCCTAACCCTAACCCTAGCCCTAACTCTAGCCCTAACCTTAACCCTAACCCTAACCCTAACCCTAACCCTAACCCTAACTCTAGCCCTAGCCCTAACTCTAACCCTAAACCTAGCCCTAACCCTAACCCTAAACCTAACCCTATCCCTAGACCTAAGCCTTGCTCTAACCCTAAACCTAACCCTAGCCCTAGCCCTAGCCCTAGCCCTAACCCTAACCCTAACCCTAGCCATAAACCTAACCCTAACCCTAGTCCTAGCCCTAACCCTAGCCCTAACCCTAACCCTAACCCCAAACCTAACACTTGCCCTAGCCCTAACCCTAGCCCTAACCCTAACCCTAACCCTAGCCCTAGCCCTAAACCTAACCCTAAGCATAACCCTAACACTAGCCCTAGCCCTAGCCCCAGCCCTAACACTAACCCTAACCCTAGCCCTAGCCCTAACGCTAGCCCTAGCCTTAGACCTAGCCCTAACCCTAAGCCTAACCCTAACCCTAGACCTAACCCTAACCCTAACACTAAACCTAACCCTAGACATAGCCCTAGCCCTAGCCCGAACCCTAACCCTAGCCCTAGCCCTAACCCTAACCCTAACCCTAGCCCTAACCCTAACCCGAACCCTAGCCCTAACCCGAACCCTAGCCCTAACCCTAACCCTAGCCCTATACCTAACCCTAACACTAACCCTAACCCTAGCCCTAGACCTAGCCCTAGACCTAGCCCTAGACCTAACCCTAAACCTAGCCTTGGCCCTAACCCTAGCCCAGGCCCTGACCCTAACCGTAGCACTAGCCCTAACCCTAGCCCTAGCCATATCCCTAACCCTAGCCCTAAACCTAACCCTAACCCTAAACATAAGCCTAGCCCTAACCCTAACCCCAGAACAAACCTAACCCTAACCCTAACCCTAAACCTAGCCCTAGACCTAGCCCTAGCCCTAACCCTAAACCTAACGCTAACCCAAGCCCTAGTCCTAAACCTAGCCCTAACCCTAACCCTAACCCTAACCCTAGCACTAGCCATAGCCCTAGCCCTAGCCCTAGCCCCACCCCTAACCCTAACCCTAACCCTAGCCCTAGCCCTAGCCCCACCCCTAACCCAAATCTAACCCTAGCCCTAGCCCTAGCCCTAACCCTAACCCTAACCCTAACCTTGCCCTAGCCCTAGCCCTAGCACTAACCCTAACCCTAACCCTAGCCCTAGCCCTAACCCTAGCCCTAACCCTAACCCTAACCCTAACCCTAACCCTAGCCCTAGCCCTAAACCTAACCCTAACACTAACTCTAACCCTAGCCCTAGCCCTAGCCCTAGATCTAGCCCTAGCCCTAACCCTAAACCTAGACTTAGCCCTAATCCTAGCCCTAGCCCTAACCCTAACCCAAATCCTAAACCTAACTCTAGCCCTAGCCCTCACCCTAGCCCTAGCCCTAACCCTAACCCTAACCCTAGCCCTAGCCCTAGCCCTAGCACCATCCCTAACCCTAACCCTAACCCTAACCCTAAAGCTAACTCTAGCCCGAGCCCTAACCCTAACCCTAGCCCTAACCCTAGCACTAGCCCTAGCCCAAGCCCTAGCCCTAGCCCTAACCCTAACCCTAGCCCTAGCCCTAACACTAACCCTAGCCCTAACCCTAACCCTAACCCTAACCCTAACCCTAGCCCTAACCCTAACCGTAACCCTAGACCTAGCCTGATCCCTAGCCCAAACCCTAACCCTAACCCTAACCCTAACTCTAGCCCAAGCCCTAACCCCAGCCCTAGCCCTAACCCTAACCCTAACCCTAGCCCTAGCCCTAGCCCTAGCACCAACCCTAACCCTAACCCTAACCCTAAAGCTAACTCTAGCCCAAGCCCTAACCCTAACCCTAGCCCTAACCCTAACCCGAACCCTAGACCTAGTCCTAGCCCTAGACCTAGCCCTAACCCTAACCCTAACCCTAACCCTAACCCTAAAGCTAACTCTAGTCCGAGCCCTAACCCTAACCATAGCCCTAACCCTAACCCTAACCCTAACCCTAACTCTATCCCGAG
>OX463227.1:160443509-160446009 GCA_949820135.1 Sylvilagus floridanus | reverse complement strand
GCCCTAGCCATAGCCCTAACCCTAACCCTAACCATAACCCTAATCCTAACCCTAGCCCTAGCCCTAGCCCTAACTCTAACCCTAACCCTAACCCTACCCCTAACCCTAACCCTAACACTAACCCTAGCCGTAGACTGAGCCGAATCCCTAGCCCTAAGCCTAACCCTAGCCCTAATCCTACCCCTAACCCTAACTCTAGTCCTAGCCCAATCCCTAGCCCTAACAATAACACTAAACCTAACCCGAACTCTAGACCTAGACCTAACCCTAGCCCTAGCCCTAACCCTAACCCTAACCCTAGCCCTAGCCCTCGCCCTAGCACCAAACCTAACCCTAACCCGAACCCTAACCCTAGCCCTAATCCTAACCGTAACCCTAGCCCTAGCCCTAACTCTAACCCTAACCCTAACCCTAGCCCTAACCCTAACCCTAGCCCTAACCCTAAACCTAACCCTAACACTAGCCCAAGCCCTAGCCCTAGCCCAAACCCTAAACCAACCCTTAGACCTAACCCTAGCCCTAGCCCTAACCCTAACCCTAAAGCTAACTCTAGCCCGAGCCCTAACCCTAGCCCTGGCCCTAACCCTAACCCTAACACTAGCCCTAGCCCTAGCCCAGCCCTAGCCCTAACCCTAACCCTAACCCTAACCCTAACCCTAGCCCTAGCCCTAGCCCTAACCCTAACACTAACCCTAACCCTAGCCCTAGCCCTGGCCCTAGACCTAGCCCTAGCCCTAACCCTAACCCTAACCCTAAACCTAGCCTTAGCCCTAACCCTAGCCCTAGAGCTAACCCTAACCCTAGCGCTAGCCCTAGCCCTAGCCATAGCCCTAGCCCTAGCCCTAACCCTATCCCTAACCCTAACCCTAACCCTAGCCCTAGACGTAGCCCTAGCCCTAGCCCTAACCCTAACCCTAACGCAAGCCCTAGTCCTAACCCTAGCCATAACCCTAACCCTAACCCTAAACCTAGCACTAGCCCTAGCCATAGCCCTAGCCCTAGCCCCACACCTAACCATAACTCTAACCCTAGCCCTAGCCCTAGCCCTAACCCTAACCGTAAACCTAAACCTTGCCCTAGCCCTAGCCCTAGACCTAGCACCAACCCTAACCCTAACCCTAGCGCTAGCCCTAGCCCTAGCCCTAGCCCTAGGCCTAGCCCTAACCCTAACCCTAACCCTAACCCTAGCCCTAACCCTAACCCTAACCCTAAACCTAACCCTAACCCTAGCCCTAGCCCTTGCCCTAACCCTAACCCTAACCCTAACTCTAGCCCTAAACCTAACCCTAGTCCTAGCCCTAACCCTAACCCTAACCCTAGCCCTAGCCCTAGCCCTAGCCCTAACCCTAATCCTAAACGTAACCCTTACCCTATCCCTAAACCTAACCCTAACCCAAGCCCTAGCCCTAACTCTAACCCTAACCCTAACCCTAGCGCTAACCCTAACCCTAGCCCTACCCTTACCCTAACCCTAACCCTAACCCTAACCCTAGCCCTAGCCCTAGCCCTTGCCCTAGCCCTAGCCCTAACCCTAAACCTACACTTAGCCCTAACCCTAGCCCTAGCCCTAACACTAATCCTAGCACTAGCCCTAGCCCTAGCCCTAGCCCAACCCTAGCCCTAACCCTAACCCTAAACCTAAACCTAAGCCCAGCCCTAACCTTAAACCTAGCCCTAAACCTAACCCTATCCCTAACCCTAACCCTAACCCTAGCCCTAGCCCTAACCCTAACCCTAACCCTAGCCCTAGCCCTAACCCTAATCATATCCCTAAACCTAACCCTATCCGTAACGCTATCCCTAGCCCTAAACCTAACCCTAACCCTAACCTAAACCTATGCCTAGCCCTAGCCCTCACGATAACCCTAGACCTAGCCCTAGCCCTAGCCCTAACCATAACCCTAAACCTAGCCCTAGCCCTAGCCCTAGCCCTAGCCCTAGCCCTAACCCTAACCCTAACCCTAGCCCTAGCCCTAGCCCTAGCCCTAGCCCTAACCCTAACCCTAACCCTAGCCCTAACCCTAACCCTAACCCTAACCCTAAACCTAGCCCTACCCTAGCCCTAGACCTAACCCTAACCCTAGCCCTAACCCTAACCCTAACCCTAACCCTAGCCCTAGAATTGCCCTAGCCCTAACCTTAACCCTAATCCTAACTCTAGCAATAACCCTAACCCTAGCACTAGCCCTAACCCTAACCCTAACTCTAGCCCTAAACCTAACCCTAGTCCTAGCCCTAACCCTAACCCTAACCCTAGCCCTAGACCTAGCCCTAGCCCTAGCCCTAACACTAACCCTAGCACTAGCCTCAACCCTAACCCTAGCCCTAACACTAAACCAAGCACTAGCCCTAGCCCTAGCCCTAGCCCTAGACCTAACCCTAGCCCTAGCCCTAGCCCTATCCCTAACCCTAACCCTAAACCTAACCCTTGCCCTAGCCCTAGCCATAGCACTAACCCTAATCCTAACCATAACCCTAGCCCTAGCCCTAGCCCTAACCC
>OX463227.1:160436009-160438509 GCA_949820135.1 Sylvilagus floridanus | reverse complement strand
CCTTGCCCTAACCATAACCCTAACCCTAACCCTAGCCCTAGCCCTAACCCTAGCCCTAGCCCTAACCCTAACCCTAGCACTAGCCCTAGACCTAGCCCTAACCCTAGCCCTAACCCTAACCCTAACCCTAAACCTAAGCCTAGCTTTAACCCTAACCCTAGCCCTAAACCTAACCCTAACCCTAGACATAGCCCTAGCCCTAACCCTAACCCTAAACCTAGCCCTAACCCTAACCCTAACCCTAGCCCTAGCCCTAGACTTAGCCCTAGCCCTAGCCCTAACCCTAAACATAACCCTAACCCTAGCCCTAGTCCTAGCCATAGCCCTAACCCAAACCCTAACCCTAGCCCTAACCCTAGCCATAAACCTTGCCCTAACCATAACCCTAACCCTAACCCTAGTCCTAGCCCTAACCCTAGCCCTAGCCCTAACCCTAACCCTAGCACTAGCCCTAGCCCTAGACCTAGCCCTAACCCTAGCCCTAACCCTAACCCTAACCCTAAACCTAAGCCTAGCTTTAACCCTAACCCTAGCCCTAAACCTAACCCTAACCCTAACCCTAAACCTAGCCCTAGACCTAGCCCTAGCACTAGCCCTAACTCTAACCCTAACCCTAACCCTAGCCCGAGTCCTAGCCCTAGCCCTAACCTTAACCCTAACCCTAACCCTAGCACTAGCCCTAGCACTAGCCCTAGCCCTAGCACCACCCCTAACCCTAACCCTAGCTCTAGCCCTAGCACTTGCCCTAACCCTAACCCTAACAGTAATCCTTGCCCTAGCCCTAGCCCTAGCCCTAACCCTAACCCTAACCCTAGCCCTAACCCTAACCCTAACACTAACCCTAACCCTAACATAGCCCTAGCCCTAGCACTAACCCTAACCCTAGCCCTAACCCTAACCCTAAACCTAGCCTTAGCCCTAGCCTGAGCCCTAGCCCTAACCCTAACCCTAACCCTAACCCTAAATCTAGCCCTAGCCCTAACCCTAGCCCTAGCCCTAAACCTAACCCTAACCCTAGCCCTAGCCCTAGCCCTAACGCTAACCCTAGCCCAAGCCTGAGCCCTAGCCCTAACCCTAACCCAAACCCTAACTCTAGCCCTAAACCTAGCCCGAGCCCTAACCCTAACCCCAACCCTAACCCTACCCCTAGCCCTAGCACCAACCCTAACCCTAACCCTAACCCTAACCATAACCCTAAAGCTAACTCTAGCCCGAGTCCTAACCCTAACTCTAGCCCTAACCCTAACCCTAACCCTAGCCGTAGCCCTAGCCCTAACCCTAACCCTAGACATAGCCCTAGCCCTAACCCTAACCCTAAACCTAGCCCTAACCCTAACCCTAACCCTAGCCCTAGCCCTAGACTTAGCCCTAGCCCTAGCCCTAACCCTAAACATAACCCTAACCCTAGCCCTAGTCCTAGCCATAGCCCTAACCCAAACCCTAACCCTAGCCCTAACCCTAGCCATAAACCTTGCCCTAACCATAACCCTAACTCTAACCCTAGTCCTAACCCTAACCCTAGCCCTAGCCCTAACCCTAACCCTAGCACTAGCCCTAGACCTAGCCCTAACCCTAGCCCTAACCCTAACCCTAACCCTAAACCTAAGCCTAGCTTTAACCCTAACCCTAGCCCTAAACCTAACCCTAACCCTAACCCTAAACCTAGCCCTAGACCTAGCCCTAGCACTAGCCCTAACTCTAACCCTAACCCTAGCCCAAGTCCTAGCCCTAGACCTAACCTTAACCCTAACCCTAACCCTAGCACTAGCCCTAACACTAGCCCTAGTCCTAGCACGACCCCTAACCCTAACCCTAGCCCTAGCCCTAGCCCTAGCCCTAACCCTAACCCTAACCCTAGCCCTAGCCCTAGCCCTAGCACCATCCCTAACCCTAACCTTAACCCTAACCCTAACCCTAACCCTAACCCTAACCTAACCCTAACCCTAACTCTAGCCCTAGCCCTAACCCTAGCCCTAGCCCTAACCCTAACCATAACACTAGCCCTAGCCCTAGCCCTAGCACCATCCCTAACCCTAACCCTAACCCTAACCCTAACCCTAACCCTAACCCTAACCCTAACTCTATCCCTAGCCCTAACCCTAGCCCTAGACCTAACCCTAACCCTAACCCTAGCCCTAGCCCTAGCCCTAGCACCAACCCTAACCCTAACCCTAACCCTAACCCTAAAGCTAACTCTAGCCCGAGCCCTAACCCTAACCCTAACCCTAGCCCTAACCCTAACCCTAACACAAGCCCTAGTCCTAGCCCTAGCCCTAGCCCTAACCCTAACACTAACCCTAACCCTAACACTAAAGCTAACTCTAGCCCGAGCCCTAACCCTAACCCTAGCCCTAACCCTAACCCTAACCCTAGCCCTAGCCCTAGCCCTAGCCCTAGCCCTAGCCCTAACCCTAAACCTAAACCTAGCCCTAGCCCTAACCCTAACCCTAGCCCTAGCCCTAACCCTAACCCTAGACCTAACCCTAACCCTAGCCCTAAC
>OX463227.1:160311009-160313509 GCA_949820135.1 Sylvilagus floridanus | reverse complement strand
CCTAGCCCTAACCCAACCCTAGCCTTAATCTTAACCCTAACCCTAACCCTAGCCCTAGCACTACCCTAGCCCTAAGCTTAAATCTAAACCTAACCCTAACCCTAACTCTAGCCCTAGCCCTAACCCTAGCCCTAGCCCTAACCATAAACCTAACCCTAGCCCTAGCCCTAGCCCTAGCCCTAACCCTAACCCTAACCCTAACCCTAGCCCTAAACCTAACCCTAACCCTAGCCCTAGATCTAACTCTAACCCTAACCCTAAACCTAGCCCTAACCCTAACCCTAGCCCTAACCCTAACCCTAATCCTAACCCTAGCCCTAGCCCTAGCCCTAGCCCTAGCCCTAACCCTAAACCTATCCATAGCCCTAACCATAGCCCTAGCCCTAACCCTAACCCTAGCACCAACCCTAGCCCTAGCCCTAGCCCAACCCTAGCCCAAGCCCTAGCCCTAACCCTAACCCTAACCTAAGCCCAGCCCTAACATTAACCCTAGCCCTAAACCTAACCCTAAACCTAACCCTAACCCTAGCCGTAGCCCTAGCCCTAGACCAAGCCCTAACTCTAACCCTAACCCTAGCCCTAGCCCAGGCCCTAGCCCTAACCCTAACCCTAACCCTAACCTTATCCCTAGCCCTAGCCCTAGCCCTAGCCCTAGCCCTAACCCTAGCCCTAACCCTAAACCTCACCCTAGCCCTAGACATAGCCCTAGCCCTAACCCTAATCCTAGCCCTAACCCTAAACCTCACCCTAGCCCTAGACATAGCCCTAGACCTAACCCTAACCCTAACCCTAACCCTAAACCTAGAACTAGCCCTAGTCCTAGCCCTAGCCTAAGCCCCACCCCTAACCCTAACCCTAACCCTAACCCTAGCCCTAGCCCTAGCCCTAGCCCTAGCCCTAACCCTAACCCTAACCCTAACCCTAACTCTAGCCCTAGCCCTAGCCCTAGCCCTAGCCCTAACCCTAGCCCTAACCCTAGCCCTAACCCTAACCCTAACCCTAAACCTAAGCCTAGCCCTAACCCTAACCCTAGCCTTAATCCTAACCATAACCCTTGTCCAAGCGCTAACCCTAAACCTAAACCTAGCCATAGCCCTAGCCCTAGCCCTAGCCCTAGCCCTAGCCCTAACCCTAACTCTAACCCTAAACCTAACCCTAGCCCTAGCCCTAAACCTAATCATATCCCTAAACCTAACCCTAGCCGTAACGCTAACCCTAGCCCTAAACCTAACCCTAACCCTAACCCTAAACCTATGCCTAGCCCTAGCCCTCACGATAACCCTAGCCCTAGCCCTAGCCCTAGCCCAAGCCCTAACCCTAACCCTAACACTAACCCTAGCCCTAAACCTAACCCTAACCCTAGCTCTAGCCCTAACTCTAACCCTAAACCTAACCCCAGCCCTAACACTAACCCTAACCCTAGCCCTAGCCCTAGCCCTCACGATAACCCTAGCCCTAGCCCTAGCCCTAGCCCTAGCCCTAACCCTAACCCTAACACTAACCCTAGCCCTAAGCCTAACCCTAACCCTAGCCCTAGCCCTAACTCTAAACCTAAACCTAACCCTAGACCTAACCCTAACCCTAGCCCAAAACCTAACCCTAACAATAACCCTAACCCTAGCCCTAGCCCTAGCCGTAGACCTAGCCCTAGTCCTAACCTAAACCTAGACTTAGCCCTAACCCTATCCCTAGCCCTAACACTAACCCTAGCACTAGCCCTAGCCATAGCTCTAGCCCTAGCCCTAGCCCTAACCCTAGCCCTAGACCTAACCCTAACCCTAACCCTAACCCTAAACCTAGAACTAGCCCTAGTCCTAGCCCTAGCCTAAGCCCCACCCCTAACCCTAACCCTAACCCTAGCCCTAGCCCTAGCCCTAGCCCTAGCCCTAACCCTAACCCTAACCCTAAACCTAAGCCTAGCCCTAACCCTAAACCTAGCCTTAACCCTAACCATAACCCTAGCCCAAGCGCTAACCCTAAACCTAAAGCTAGCCATAGCCCTAGCCCTAGCCCTAGCCCTAGCCCTAGCCCTAGCCCTAACCCTAACTCTAACCCTAACCCTAACCTTAGCCCTAGACCTAACCCTAATCATATCCCTAAACCTAACCCTAGCCGTAACGCTAACCCTAGCCCTAAACCTAACCCTAACCCTAGCCCTAGCCCTAACTCTAACCCTAAACCTAACCCTAGCCCTAACACTAACCCTAACCATAGGCCTAGCCCTAGCCCTAGCCCTCACGATAACCGTAGCCCTAGCCCTAGCCGTAGCCCTAGCCCCACCCTAGCCCTAAACCTAACCCTAACCCTAGCCCTACCCTAACTCTAACCCTAACCCTAACCCTAGCCCTAACCCTAGCCCTAGCCCTAGCCCTAGCCCTAAACCTAACCCTAACCCTAGCCCTAACCCTAACCCTAACTAACCCTAAACCTAGACCTAGCCCTAGCCCTAGCCCTAACCCAACCCTAGCCTTAATCTTAACCCTAACCCTAACCCTAGCCC
>OX463227.1:160293509-160296009 GCA_949820135.1 Sylvilagus floridanus | reverse complement strand
ACCCTAATCCTAAAGCTAAATCTAGCCCGAGCCCTAACCCTAACACTAGCCCTAACCCTAAACCTAAACCTAGCCCTAGCCCTAGCCTTAGCCCTAGCCCTAACCCTAACCCTAACCCGAACCCTAGCCCTAGACCTAAACCTAACCCTAGCCCTAACCCTAAACCTAGCCCTAAACCTAACCCTAACACTAACCCTAACTCTAGCCCTAGCCCTAGCCCTAGACCTAGCCCTAGCCCTAGCCCTAGCCCTAACCCTAACCCTACCCTAGCCCTAGCCCTAACTCCAACCCTAAACCTAACCCTAGCCCAAAACCTAACCCTAACACTAACCCTAACCCTAGCCCTGGCAGTAGCCCTAGACCTAGCCCTAGCCCTAACCCTAAACCTAGCCTTACCCCTAACCCTAGCCCTAGCCCTAACCCTAACCCTTGCCCTAGCCCTAGCCCTAGCTCTAGCCCTAGCCCTAACCCTAACCCTAGCCCTAACCCTAACGCTAACCCTAAACCTAAGCCTAGACCTAACCCTAACCCTAATCCTAACCCTAGCCCTAGCCCTAGCCCTAGCCCTAGCTTTAACCCTAACCCTAACCCTAACCCAAGCCCTAGCCCTAGACCTAGCCCTAACCCTAACCCTAACCCTAACCCTAACCCTAGCACTACCCCTAGCCCTAGCCCTAGCCCTAGCCCCACGCCTAACCCTAACCCTAGCCCTAGACCAAGCCCTAACCCTAACCCTAATCCTAACCCTTGCCCTAGCCCTAGCCATAGCACTAACCCTAATCCTAACCCTAACCCTAACCCTAGCCCTAGTCCTAGCCCTAACCCTAACCCTAACCCTAAACCTAGCCCTAACCCTAACCCTAACACTAACCCTAGCCGTAGACTTAGCCCTATCCCTAGCCCTAACCCTAACCCTAGCCCTAACCCTAACCCTAACCCTAGCCCTAGCCCAATCCCTAGCCCTAACAATAACACTAACCCTAACCCGAACTCTAGCCCTAGCCCTAACCCTAGCCCTAGCCCTAACCCTAACCCTAACCCTAGCCCTAGCCCTAGCCCTAGCACCAACCCGAACCCTAACCCGAACCCTAACCCTAGAACTAACCCTAAACCGAACCCTAGCCCTAGCCCTAACTCTAACCCTAACCCTAACACTAGCCCTAGCCCTAGCCCTAGCCCAAACCCTAAACCAACCCTTAGACCTAACCCTAGCCCTAGCCCTAACCCTAACCCTAAAGCTAAATCTAGCCCGAGCCCTAACCCTTGCCCTAGACCTAACCGTAACCCTAACCCTAACACTAACCCTAACCCTAGCCCTAGCCATAGACCTAGACCTAGCCCTAGCCCTATCCCTAAACCTAGCCTTAGCAATAACCCTAGCCCTAGCCCTAACCCTAACCCTAGGACTAGCCCTAGCCCTAGCTCTAGCCCTAGCCCTAGCCCTAACCCTAGCCTTAACCCTAAACCTAACCCTAAACCTAAGCCTAGCCCTAACCCTAAACCTAGCCCTAAACCTAACCCTAAACCTAACCCTAACCCTAGCCCTAGACGTAGCCCTAGCCCTAGCCCTAACCCTAACCCTAACCCTAGCCCTAGTCCTAACCCTAGCCATAACCCTAACCCTAACACTAAACCTAGCACTAGCCCTAGCCCTAGCCCTAATCCTAGCCCCACCCCTAACCCTAACCCTAACCCTAGCCCTAGCCCTAGCTCTAACCCTAACCCCAAACCTAAACCTTGCCCTAGCCCTAGCCCTAGACCTAGCCCTAACCCTAGGCCTAGCCCTAGAGCTAACCCTAGCCCTAACCCTAACCCTAACCATAGCCCTAGCCCTAGCCCTAGCACTAGCCCAAACCCTAATCCTAACCCTAGCCCTAGACCTAGCCCTAGCCCTAGGACTAGCACTAGACCTAAACCTAACCCTAACCCTAGCCCTAACCCTAACCCTAACACTAACTCTAACCCTAGACATAGCCCTATCCCTAGCCCTAACCCTAACTCTAGCCCTAACCCTAACCCTAACCCTAACCCTAGACCTAACCCTAAACCTAGCACTAACCATAACCCTAACCCTAAACCTAGCACTAGCCCTAGTCCTAGCCCTAGCCCAAGCCGCACCCCTAACCCTAACCCTAACCCTAAACCTAGCCCTAGCCCTAGCCCTAGCCCTAACCCTAACCCTATCCCTAACCCTAACTCTAACCCTAGCCCTAACCCTAGCCCTAGCCCTAACTCTAACTCTAACCCTAACCCTAGCCCTAGCCCTAATACTAGCCATAACCCTAACCCTAACCCTGGCCCTAGCCCTAGCCCTAGCCCTAACCCTAGCCCTAACCCTAACCCTAACCCTAAAGCTAAGCCTAGCCCTAACCCTAAACCTAGCCTTAACCCTAACCATAACCCTAGCCCAAGCGCTAACCCTAAACCTAAAGCTAGCCATAGCCCTAGCCCTAGCCCTAGCCCTAGCCCTAGCCCTAGCCCTAGCCCTAACCCTAACTCT
>OX463227.1:160281009-160288509 GCA_949820135.1 Sylvilagus floridanus | reverse complement strand
AGCCCTAGCCCAAACCCTAAACCAACCCTTAGACCTAACCCTAGCCCTAGCCCTAACCCTAACCCTAAAGCTAAATCTAGCCCGAGCCCTAACCCTTGCCCTAGACCTAACCGTAACCCTAACCCTAACACTAACCCTAACCCTAGCCCTAGCCATAGACCTAGACCTAGCCCTAGCCCTATCCCTAAACCTAGCCTTAGCAATAACCCTAGCCCTAGCCCTAACCCTAACCCTAGGACTAGCCCTAGCCCTAGCTCTAGCCCTAGCCCTAGCCCTAACCCTAGCCTTAACCCTAAACCTAACCCTAAACCTAAGCCTAGCCCTAACCCTAAACCTAGCCCTAAACCTAACCCTAAACCTAACCCTAACCCTAGCCCTAGACGTAGCCCTAGCCCTAGCCCTAACCCTAACCCTAACCCTAGCCCTAGTCCTAACCCTAGCCATAACCCTAACCCTAACACTAAACCTAGCACTAGCCCTAGCCCTAGCCCTAATCCTAGCCCCACCCCTAACCCTAACCCTAACCCTAGCCCTAGCCCTAGCTCTAACCCTAACCCCAAACCTAAACCTTGCCCTAGCCCTAGCCCTAGACCTAGCCCTAACCCTAGGCCTAGCCCTAGAGCTAACCCTAGCCCTAACCCTAACCCTAACCATAGCCCTAGCCCTAGCCCTAGCACTAGCCCAAACCCTAATCCTAACCCTAGCCCTAGACCTAGCCCTAGCCCTAGGACTAGCACTAGACCTAAACCTAACCCTAACCCTAGCCCTAACCCTAACCCTAACACTAACTCTAACCCTAGACATAGCCCTATCCCTAGCCCTAACCCTAACTCTAGCCCTAACCCTAACCCTAACCCTAACCCTAGACCTAACCCTAAACCTAGCACTAACCATAACCCTAACCCTAAACCTAGCACTAGCCCTAGTCCTAGCCCTAGCCCAAGCCGCACCCCTAACCCTAACCCTAACCCTAAACCTAGCCCTAGCCCTAGCCCTAGCCCTAACCCTAACCCTATCCCTAACCCTAACTCTAACCCTAGCCCTAACCCTAGCCCTAGCCCTAACTCTAACTCTAACCCTAACCCTAGCCCTAGCCCTAATACTAGCCATAACCCTAACCCTAACCCTGGCCCTAGCCCTAGCCCTAGCCCTAACCCTAGCCCTAACCCTAACCCTAACCCTAAAGCTAAGCCTAGCCCTAACCCTAAACCTAGCCTTAACCCTAACCATAACCCTAGCCCAAGCGCTAACCCTAAACCTAAAGCTAGCCATAGCCCTAGCCCTAGCCCTAGCCCTAGCCCTAGCCCTAGCCCTAGCCCTAACCCTAACTCTAACCCTAACCCTAACCCTAGCCCTAGACCTAACCCTAATCATATCCCTAAACCTAACCCTAGCCGTAACGCTAACCCTAGCCCTAAACCTAACCCTAACCCTAACCCTAAACCTATGCCTAGCTCTAGCCCTCACGATAAACCTAGCCCTAGCCCTAGCCCTAGCCCAAGCCCTAACCCTAACCCTAATATTAACCCTAGCCCTAAACCTAACCCTAACCCTAGCCCTAGCCCTAACTCTAACCCTAAACCTAACCCTAGCCCTAACACTAACCCTAACCCTAGGCCTAGCCCTAGCCCTAGCCCTCACAATAACCCTAGCCCTAGCCCTAGCCCTAGCCCCACCCCTAACCCTAACCCTAACCCTCGCCCTAGCCCTAGCCCTAACACTAACCCTAACCCAAACCCTTGCCCTCGCCCTAGCCCTAGCCCTAACCCTAACCCTAACCCTAACCCTAGCCCTAGCCCTAGCCCTAACACTAACCCTAAACAAAACCCTTGCCCTCACCCTAGCCCTAGCCCTAACCCTAACCCTAACACTATCCCTAGCCCTAGCCCTAGCCCTAGCCCTAGCCCTAACCCTAACCCTAACCCTAGCCCTAGCCCTAGCCCTATCCCTAGCCCTAGCCATAGCCCTAACCCTAAATCTAACCCTAGCCCTAACCCTAACCCTAACACTAACCCTAACCCTAGACATAGCCCTAGCCCTAGCCCTAACCCTAACCCTAGCCATAACCCTAACCCCAACCCTAACCCTAGCCCTAGCCCGAGCCCTAGCCCTAACCCTAACCCTAACCCTAACTCTAGCCCTAGCCCTAACCCTAGCCCTAGCCCGAACCCTAAACCTAAACCTAGCCCTAGCCCTAGCCCTAGCACAAACCGTAAACCTAACCCTAACCCTAACCCTAGCCCTAACCCGAACCCTAACCCTAGCCCTAGCCCTAACTCTAATCCTAACCCTAACCGTAACCCTAACCCTAACCCTAGCCCTTACCCTAACCCTAACCCTAACCCTAGCACTATCCCTAGACCTAGCCCTTACCCTAAACCTACCCTTAGCCCTCACCCTAGCCCTAGGCCTAACCCTATCCCTAAAGCTAACTCTAGCCCGATCCCTAACCCTAACCCTAGCCCTAACCCTAAACCTAACCATAGCCCTAGCCCTAGCCTTAGCCCTAGCCCTAACACTAACCCTAACCCTAACCCTAGCCCTTGACCTAACCCTAACCCTAGCCCTAACCCTAAACCTAGCCCTAAACCTAACCCTAACACTAACCCTAACTCTAGCCCTAGCCCTAGCCCTAGACCTAGCCCTAGCCCTAGCCCTAGCCCTAACCCTAACCCTACCCTAGCCCTAGCCCTAACCCTAGCCCTAGCCCTAACCCTAACCCTTGCCCTAGCCCTAGCCCTAGACCTAACTCCAACCCTAAACCTAACCCTAGCCCAAAACCTAACCCTAACACTAACCCTAAACCTAGCCCTAGCCCTAGCCCTAGACCTAGCCCTATCCCTAAACCTAAACCTAGCCTTACCCCTAACCCTAGCCCTAGCCCTAACCCTAACCCTTGCCCTAGCCCTAGCCCTAGCTCTAGCCCTAGCCCTAGCCCTAACCCTAGCCCTAACCCTAACGCTAACCCTAAACCTAAGCCTAGCCCTAAGCCTAACCCTAATCCTAACTCTAGCCCTAGCCCTAGCCCTAGCCTTAACCCTAACCCTAACCCTAACCCAAGCACTAGTCCTAACCCTAGCCCTAACCCTAACCCTAACACTAACCCTGACCCTAGCACTACCCCTAGCCCTAGCCCTAACCCTAGCCCCGCTCCTAACCCTAACCGTAGCCCTAGACCTAGCCCTAACCCTAACCCTAACCCTTGCCCTAGCCCTAGCCATAGCACTAACCCTAAACCTAACCCTAACCCTAACCCTACCCCTAGCCCTAGCCCTAACACTAACCCTAACCCTAAACCTAGCCCTAACCCTAACCCTAACACTAACCCTAGCCGTAGACTTAGCCCTATCCCTAGCCCTAACCCTAACCCTAGCCCTAACCCTAACCCTAACCCTAACCCTAGCCCTAGCCCTATCCCTAGCCTAACAATAACACTAACCCTAACCCGAACTCTAGCCCTAGCCCTAACCCTAGCCCTAGCCCTAACCCTAAACCTAACCCTAGCCCTAGCCCTAGACCTAGCACCAACCCTAACCCTAACCCTAGCCCTAAACCTAACCGTAACCCTAACCCTAACCCTAGCCCTAGACGTAGCCCTAGCCCTAGCCCTAACCGTAACCCTAACTCAAGCCCTAGTCCTAACCCTAGCCATAACCCTAAACCTATCCCTAAACCTAGCACTAGCCCTAGCCCTAGCCCCAATCCTAGCCCCACCCCTAACCCTAACCCTAACCCTAGCCCTAGCCCTAGCCCTAACCCTAACCCTAACCTAAACCTTGCCCTAGCCCTAGCCCTAGACCTAGCCCTAACCCTAACCCTAGCCCTAGAGCTAACACTAGCCCTAACCCTAACCCTAACCATAGCCCTAGCCCTAGCCCTAGCCCTAGCCCAAACCCTAACCCTAACCCTAGCCCTAGCCCTAGCCCTAGCCCTAGCCCTAGGACTAGCACCAGCCCTAAACCTAACCCTAACCCTAACCCTAGCCCTAACCCTAACCCTAAAACTAACTCTAACCCTAGACATAGCCCTATCCCTAGCCCTAACCGTAACCCTAGCCCAAACCCTAACCCTAACCCTAGCCCTAACCCTAACCCTAGCCCTAACCCTACCCCTACCCCTAACCCTAACCCTAACCCTAGCCCTAGCCCTAGCCCTAGCCCTAACCCTAATCCTACCCTTAGCCCTAACCCTAGCCCTAGCCCTATCCCTAACCCTAAAGCTAACTCTAGCCCGAGCCCTAACCCTAGCCCTAGCCCTAACCCTAACCCTAACCGTAGCCCTAGCAATAGCCCTAGCCCTAACCCTAACAATAACCCTAACCCTAGACCTAAACCTAACCCTAACACTAGCCCTAGCCCTAACTCTAACCCTAACCCTAACCCTAGCCCTAACCAAAGCCCTAAACCTAACCCTAACCCGAACCCTAACCCTAGCCCTAGCCCTAGCCCTAGACCTAGCCCTAGCCTTAACCCTAAACCTAGCCTTACCCCTAACCCTAGCCCTAGCCCTAACCCTAACCCTTGCCCTAGCCCTAGCCCTAACCCTAACCCTAGCCCTAGCCCAATCCCTAGCCTAACAATAACACTAACCCTAACCTGAACTCTAGCCCTAGCCCTAACCCTAGCCCTAGCCCTAACCCTAACCCTAACACTAACTCTAACCCTAGACATAGCCCTATCCCTTGCCCTAACCCTAACCCTAGCCCTAACCCTAAACCTAACCCTAGTCCTAACCCTAACCCTAGCCCTAACCCTAACCCTAACCCTAACCCTAGCCCTAGCCCTAGTCCTAGCCCTAACCCTACCCCTAGACATAGCCCTAGCCCTAACCCTAACCCTAGCCCTAACCCTAACTCTAGCCCTAGCCCTAACCCTAGCCCTAGCCCTAACCCTAACCCTAACCCTAACCCTAACCTTAAACCTAGCACTAGCCCTAGTCCTAGACCTAGCCCAAGCCCCACCCCTAACCCTAACCCTAACCCTAACCCTAGCCCTAGCCGTAGACCTAGCCCTAACCCTAACCCTATCCCTAACCCTAACTCTAGCCCTAGCCCTAACCCTAGCCCTAGCCCTAACTCTAACTCTAACCCTAACCCTAGCCCTAGCCCTAATACTAGCCATAACCCTAACCCTAATCCTGGCCCTAGCCCTAGCCCTAGCCCTAGCCCTAGCCCTAACCCTAGCCCTAACCCTAACCCTAACCCTAAACCTAAGCCTAGCCCTAACCCTAAACCTAGCCTTAACCCTAACCATAACCCTAGCCCAAGCGCTAACCCTAAACCTAAAGCTAGCCATAGCCCTAGCCCTAGCCCTAGCCCTAGCCCTAGCCCTAACCCTAACTCTAACCCTAACCCTAACCTTAGCCCTAGACCTAACGCTAATCATATCCCTAAACCTAACCCTAGCCGTAACGCTAACCCTAGCCCTAAACCTAAGCCTAACCCTAACCCTAAACCTATGCCTAGCCCTAGCCCTCACGATAACCCTAGCCCTAGCCCTAGCCCTAGCCCAAGCCCTAACCCTAACCCTAATACTAACCCTAGCCCTAAACCTAACCCTAACCCTAGCCCTAGCCCTAACTCTAACCCTAAACCTAACCCTAGCCCTAACACTAACCCTAACCCTAGGCCTAGCCCTAGCCCTAGCCCTCACGATAACCCTAGCCCTAGCCCTAGCCGTAGCCCTAGCCCCATCCCTAACCCTAACCCTAACCCTAGCCCTAACACTAACCCTAACCCAAACCCTTGCCCTCGCCCTAGCCCTAGCCCTAGCCCTAACCCTAACGCTAACCCTAACCCTAGCCATACCCTAGCCCTAACACTAACCCTAAACCAAACCCTTGCCCTCACCCTAGCCCTAGCCCTAACCCTAACCCTAACCCTAACCCTAGCCCTAGCCCTAGCCCTAGCCCTAGCCCTAACCCTAACCCTAGCCCTAGCCCTAGCCCTAGCCCTAGCCTTAGCCATAGCCCTAACCCTAAATCTAACCCTAGCCCTAACCCTAACCCTAACACTAACCCTAACCCTAGACATAGCCCTAGCCCTAGTCCTAACCCTAACCCTAGCCATAACCCTAACCCCAACCCTAACCCTAGCCCTAGCCCAAGCCCTAGCCCGAACCCTAACCCTAACCCTAACCCTAACCCTAACTCTAGCCATAGCCCTAACCCTAGCCCTAGCCCTAACCCTAACCCTAAACCTAGCCCTAGACCTAGCCCTAGCACAAACCGTAAACCCAACCCTAACCCTAGCCCTAGCCCGAGCCGTAGCCCTAACCCTAACCCTAAACCTAAACCTAACTCTAGACCTAGCCCTAACCCTAGCCCTAGCCCTAGCCCTAACCCTAACCCTAAACCTAGCCCTAGCCCTATCCCTAGCCCTAGCCATAGCCCTAACCCTAAATCTAACCCTAGCCCTAACCCTAACTCTAACACTAACCCAAACCCTAGCCCTAGACCTAGCCCTATCCCTAGCCCTAACACTAACCCTAGCCCTAACCCTAACCCTAATCCTAACCCTTGCCCTAGCCCTAGCCCTAGCCCTAGCCCTAACCCTAAACCTACCCATAGCCCTAACCATAGCCCTGGCCCTAACCCTAACCCTAACACTAGCCCTAGCCCTAGCCCTAGCCCAACCCTAGCCCTAGCCCTAGCCCTAACCCTAACCCTAACCTAAGCCCAGCCCTAACATTAACCCTAGCCCTAAACCTAACCCTAAACCTAACCCTAACCCTAGCCGTAGCCCTAGCCCTAGACCAAGCCCTAACTCTAACCCTAACCCTAGCCCTAGCCCAGGCCCTAGCCCTAAACCTAACCCTAACCCTAACCCTAAACCTATGCCTAGCCCTAGCCCTCACGATAACCCTAGCCCTAGCCCTAGCCCTAGCCCAAGCCCTAACCCTAACCCTAACACTAACCCTAGCCCTAAACCTAACCCTAACCCTAGCTCTAGCCCTAACTCTAACCCTAAACCTAACCCTAGCCCTAACACTAACCCTAACCCTAGCCCTAGCCCTAGCCCTCACAATAACCCTAGCCCTAGCCCTAGCCCTAGCCCTAGCCCTAACCCTAACCCTAACACTAACCCTAGCCCTAAGCCTAACCCTAACCCTAGCCCTAGCCCTAACTCTAAACCTAAACCTAACCCTAGACCTAACCCTAACCCTAGCCCAAAACCTAACCCTAACAATAACCCTAACCCTAGCCCTAGCCCTAGCCGTAGACCTAGCCCTAGTCCTAACCTAAACCTAGACTTAGCCCTAACCCTATCCCTAGCCCTAACACTAACCCTAGCACTAGCCCTAGCCATAGCTCTAGCCCTAGCCCTAGCCCTAACCCTAGCCCTAACCCTAACGCTAAACCTAAACCTAAGCCTAGCCCTAACCCTACCCCTAACCCTAAACCTAACCCTAACCTTAACCCTAACCCTAGCCCTAGACCTAGCCCTAGCCCTAGCCCTAACCCTAACACTCACCCAAGCCCTAGTCCTAACCCTAGACCTAA
>OX463227.1:160261009-160263509 GCA_949820135.1 Sylvilagus floridanus | reverse complement strand
CCTAACCCTAACCCTAACCCTAACCCTAACCCTAACCCTAGCCCTAGCCCTAGCCCTAGCCCTAACCCTAATCCTACCCTTAGCCCTAACCCTAGCCCTAGCCCTATCCCTAACCCTAAAGCTAACACTAGCCCGAGCCCTAACCCTAGCCCTAGCCCTAACCCTAACCCTAACCGTAGCCCTAGTAATAGCCCTAGCCCTAACCCTAACAATAACCCTAACCCTAGCCCTAAACCTAACCCTAACACTAGCCCTAGCCCTAACTCTAACCCTAACCCTAACCCTAGCCCTAACCAAAGACCTAAACCTAACCCTAACACTAACCCTAACCCTAGCCCTAGCCCTAGCCCTAGCACCAAACCTAACCCTAACCGAACCCTAACCCTAGCCCTAACCCTAACCCTAACCCTAGCCCTAGCCCTAACTCTAACCCTAACCCTAACCCTAGCCCTAACCCTAACCCTAGTCCTAACCCTAAACCAAACCCTAACACTAGCCCTAGCCCTAGCCCTAGCCCAAACCCTAAACCAACCCTTAGACCTAACCCTAGCCCTAGCCCTAACCCTATCCCTAAAGCAAACTCTAGCCCGAGCCCTAACCCTAACCCTAGCCCTAACCCTAACCCTAACACTAGCCCTAGCCCTAGCCCAGCCCTAGCCCTAACCCTAACCCTAATCCTAACCCTAACCCTAGCCCTAGCCCTAGCCCTAACCCTAACACTAACCCTAACCCTAGCCCTAGCCCTGGCCCTAGACCTACCCTAGCCCTAACCCTAAACATAGCCCTAATCCTAACCCTAGCGCTAGCCCTAGCCCTAGCCCTAGCCCTAGCCCTAGCCCTAACCCTATTCCTAACCCTAACCCTAACCCTAAACCTAAGCCTAGCCCTAACCCTAACCCTACCGCTAAACCTAACCCTAACCCTAACCCTAACCCTTGCCCTAGCCATAGCCATAGCACTAACCCTAACCCTAACCCTAACCCTAGCCCTAGCCCTAGCCCTAATCTTAACCCTAACCTTAACGCTAGCCCTAACCCTAACCCTAACACTAACCCTAGCCGTAGACTTAGCCCTATCCCTAGCCCTTACCCCAACCCTAGTCCTAACCCTAACCCTAACCCTAACCCTAGCACTAGCCCAATCCCTAGCCCTAACAATAACACTAACCGTAACCCGAACTCTAGCCCTAGCCCTAACCCTAGCCCTAGCCCTAACCCTAACCCTAACCCTAGCCCTAGCCCTAGCCCTAGCACCAACCCTAACCCTAACCCGAACCCTAACCCTAGCCCTAACCCTAACCCTAACACTAGCCCTACCCTAACTCTAAACCTAACCCTAACCGTAGCCTTAACCCTAAACCTAGCCCTAACCCTAAACCTAACCCTAACACTAGCCGTAGCCCTAGCCCTAGCCCAAACCCTAAACCAACTCTTAGACCTAACCCTAGCCCTAGCCCTAACCCTAACCCTAAAGCTAACTCTAGCCCGAGGCCTAACCCTAGCCCTAGCCCTAGTCCTAACCCTAGCCCTAACCCTAACCCTAACCCTAACCCTAGCACTACCCCTAGCCCTAGTCCTAGCCCCACGCCTAACCCTAACCCTAGCCCTAGACCTAGCCCTAACCCTAACCCTAAACCTAACCCTAGCACTACCCCTAGCCCTAGCCCTAGCCCTAGCCCCACGTCTAACCCTAACCCTAGCCCTAGAACTAGCCCTAACCCTAACCCTAACCCTAACCCTTGCCCTAGCCCTAGCCATAGCCCTAACCCTAACCCTAACCCTAGCCCTAGCCCTAACCCTAACCCTAACCCTAACCCTAGCCCTAACCCTAACCCTAACACTAACCCTAGCCGTAGACTTAGCCCAATCTCTAGCCCTAACCCTAACCCTAGCCCTAATCCTAACCCTAACCCTAACCCTAGCTCTAGCCCAATCCCTAGCCCTAACAATAACACTAACCCTAACCCGAATTCTAGACCTAGCCCTAACCCTAGCCCTAGCCCTAACTCTAACCCTAACCCTAGCCCTAGCCCTAGCCCTAGCACCAACCCTAACCCTAACCCTAGCCCTAACCCTAACCCTAACCCTAGCCCTAGCCCTAACTCTAACCCTAACCCTAACCCTAGCCCTAACCCTAATCCTAGCCCTAACACTAAACCTAACCCTAACACTAGCGCTAGCCCTAGCCCTAACCCTAAACCAACCCTTAGAGCTAACCCTTGCCCTAGCCCAACCCTAACCCTAAAGCTAACTCTAGCCCGAGCCCTAACCCTAGCCCTAGCCCTAACACTAACCCTAACCCTAGCCCTAGCCCTAGCCCAGCCCTAGCCCTAAACATAACCCTAACCCTAACCCTAAACCTAACCCTAGCCCTAGCCCTAGCCCTAACCCTAACACTAACCCTAACCCTAGCCCTAGCCCTAGCCCTATACCTAGCCCTAGCCCTAACCCTAAACCTAGCCTTAGCCCTAACCCTAGCCCTAGCCCTAACCCTAACCCTA
>OX463227.1:160251009-160253509 GCA_949820135.1 Sylvilagus floridanus | reverse complement strand
CTAACCCTAGCCCTAAACCTAACCCTAACACTAGCCCTAGCCCTAACTCTAACCCTAACCCTAAACCTAGCCCTGACCAAAGCCCTAAACCTAACCCTAACACTAACCCTAACCCTAGCCCTAGCCTTACCCCTAACCCTAGCCCTAACCCTAACCCTAAGCCTAGCCCTAACCCTAACCCTAATCCTAACCCTAGCCCTAGCCCTAGCCCTAGCCCTAGCCTTAACCCTAACCCTAACCCTAACCCAAGACCTAGTCCTAACCCTAGCCCTAACCCTAACTCTAACCCTAACCCTAGCACTACCCCTAGCCCTAGCCCTAGCCCTAGCCCCACGCCTAACCCTAACCCTAGCCCTAGACCAAGCCCTAACCCTAACCCTAACCCTAACCCTAACCCTTGCTCTAGCCCTAGCCATAGCCCTAACCCTAACCCTAACCCTAGCCCTAGCTCTAGCCCTAGCCCTAACCCTAACCCTAACCATAGCCCTAACCCTAACCCTAACACTAACACTAGCCGTAGACTTAGCCCTATCCCTAGCCCTAACCCTAACCCTAGCCCTAAACCTAACCCCAACACTAAACCTAACTCTAGACTAGCCCTAGCCCTAGACCTAGCCCTAGTCCTAACCCTAAACCTAGCCGTAGCCCTAACCCTAGCCCCAGCCCTAACCCTAACCCTAGCGCTAGCCCTAGCCCAAGCCCTAGCCCTAGCCCTAGCCCTAAGCCTATCCCTAACCCTAACCCTAACCCTAAACCTCAGCCTAGCCCTAACCCTAACCCTACCCCTAAACCTAACCCTAAACCTAACCCTAAACCTAGCCCTAGCCCTAGCCCTAGCCCTAGCCCTAACCCTAACCCTAACACTAAACAGCCCTATCCCTAGCCCTAGCACCACCCCTCACCCTAACCCTAGCCCTAACCCTAGCACTAGACCTAACCCTAACCCTTGCCCTAGCCCTAGACCTAGCCCTAACCCTAAACCTAACCCTAGCCCTAGCCCTAACCCTAGCCCTCACCCTCACCCAACCCTAACCCTAGCCGTAGCCCTAGCCCTAGCACCAACCCTAACCCTAAACCGAACCATAACCCTAGCCCTAACCCTAACTCTAAACCTAGCCCTAGCCCTAACTCTAAACCTAACCCTAACCCTAGCCCTAACCCTAACCCTAACCCTAACCCTAAACCTAAACCTAGCGCTAGCCCTAGCCCTAGCCCTAACCCTAGCCCTAACCCTAACCCTAAACCTAGCCCTAGCCCTAGCCCTAGCCCTAGCCATAACCCTAAGCCTAACCCTAACCCTAGCACTAGCCCTAGCCCAAGCCCTAGCCCTTGAACCACCCCTAACCCTAACCATAGCCCTAGCCCTAGCACTAGCCCTAACCCTAAACCTAACCCTAACCCTTGCCCTAGCCCAAGACCTAGCCCTAACCCTAACACTAACCCTAGACCTAGCCCTAACCCTAGCCCTAACCTAACCCTAACCCTAACCGTAGCCCTAGCCCTAGCCCTAGCCCTAGCCCTAACCCTAACACTAACCCTAACCCTAGCCCTAGCCCTAACCCTAGCCCTAACCCTAAACCTAACCCTAAACCTAACCCTAACCCAAGACCTAGCCCTAACTCTAACCCTAACCCTAACTCTAGCGCTAACCCTAACCCTAGCCCTAACCCTTACCCTAACCCTAAACCTAGCCCTAGCCCTAGCCCTAGCCCTAACCCTAAACCTACACCTAGCCCTAACCCTAGCCCTAGCCCTAACACTAATCCTAGCACTAGCCCTAGCCCTAGCCCTAGCCCAACCCTAGCCCTAACCCTAGCCCTAACCCTAACCCAAAACCTAAAGCTAAGCACAGCCCTAACTTTAAACCTAGCCCTAAACCTAACCCTAACCCTAACCCTAACACTAGCCGTAGCCCTAGCCCTAGCCCTAGCCCTAACCCTAACCCTAAATCTAATCATAGCCCTAGCCCTGGCCTCAGCCCTAAACCTAACACTAAACGTAAACCTAGCACTAGCCCTAGCCCTATCCCTAGCCCTATCCCTAGCCCCAGCCCTAACCCTAAACCTAGCCCTAGCCCTAGACCTAGCCATAGCCCTAGCCCTAACCCTAACCCTAACCCTTGCCCTAGCCCTAGCCCTAGCCCTAACCCTAATCCTTACCCTATCCCTATCCCTAACCCTAGCCCTAACCCTAACCCTAACCCTAGCCCTAGCCCTAGTTCTAGCCCTAGCCCTAACCCTAACCCCAGCACTAGTCTCAAACCTAACCCTAGCCCTAACCCTAACCCAAGCACTAGCTCTAGCCCTAGCCCTAGCCCTAGCCCCAGGCCTAAACCTAAACCTAGCCCTAGCCCTAGCCCTAGCCCTAGCCCTAGACCTAACCCTAGCCCTAGCCCTATCCCTAACCCTAAACCTAACCCTAACCCTAGCCCTAGCCCTAGCCCTAGCCCTAGCCCTAACCCTAACCCTAAACCTAGCACTAGCCCTAGCCCTAGACCTAG
>OX463227.1:160236009-160246009 GCA_949820135.1 Sylvilagus floridanus | reverse complement strand
GCCCTGGCCTCAGCCCTAACCCTAACATTAAACCTAAACCTAGCACTAGCCCTAGCCCTAGCCCTAGCCCTAGCCATAGCCCTAGCCCTAACCCTAAACCTAGCCCTAGCCCTAGCCCTAGCCATAGCCCTAGCCCTAACCCTAACCCTAACCCTTGCCCTAGCCCTAGCCCTAGCCCTAAACTTAATCCTTACCCTAGCCCTATCCCTAACCCTAGCCTTAACCCTAACCCTAGCCCTAGCCCTAGCCCTAGCCCTAGCCCTAGCCCTAACCCTAACCCTAGCAATAGCCTCATCCCTAACCCTAGCCCTAACACTAACCCAAGCGCTAGCTCTAGCCCTAGCCCTAGCCCTAGACATAACCCTAGCCCTAGCCCTATCCCTAACCCTAAACCTAACCCTAACCCTATCCCTAGCCCTAGCCCTAGCCCTAACCCTAACCCAAGCGCTAGCTCTAGCCCTAACCCTAGCCCTAGACATAACACTAGCCCTAGCCCTATCCCTAACCCTAAACCTAACCCTAACCCTAGCCCTAGCCCTAGCCCTAGCCCTAACCCTAACCCTAAACCTAGCACTAGTCCTAGCCCTAGACCTAGCCCTAGCCCTAGCCCTAACCCTAAACCTAGCCCCAGCCCTTGTCATAGCCCTAGCCCTAGACCTAACCCTAACCCTAAACCTAACCATAACCCTAACCCTAACTCTAACCCTAACCCTAACCCTAGCCCTAAACCTAGCCCTAACACTAGCCCTAGCCCTAGCCCTAACCCTAACCCTAACCCTAGCCCTAGCCCTAGCCCTAGCCCTAACCCTAATCCTAACCCTAACCCTAGCCCTAAACCTAACCCTAACCCTAGCCCTAACCCTAACTCTAACCCTAACCCTAACCCTAGCCCTAACCCTTACCCTAACACTAGCCCCAGCCCTAGCCCTAATTCTAACCCTAACCGAGCACTAGCCCTAGCCCTAGCCCTAGCCCAACCCTAGCCAAAACCCTAGCCCTAAACCTAACCCTAACCTAAGCCCAGCCCTAACCTTAACCCTAGCCCTAAACCTAACCCTAAACCTAACCCTAACCCTAGCCATAGTCCTAGCCCTAGACCAAGCCCTAACCATAAACCTAACCCTAGACCTAGCTCAGGCCCTAGCCCTAACCCTAAACCTAACCCTAACCCTAGCACCAGCCCTAGCCCTAGCCCTAGCCCTAGCCCCAGCCCTAACCCTAAACCTACACCTAGCCCTAGCCCTAGCCCTAGCCCTATAACTAACCCTAACCCTAGCCCTTGCCCTAGCCCTAGACCTAGCCCTAACCCTAACCCTAACCCTAGCCCTAGCCCTAACCCTAGCCCAAGCCCTAGCCCTAGCCCTAACACTAACCCTATCCCTAACCCTAACACTAGCCCTAGCCCTAACCCTAGCCATAGCCCTAACTCTAACTCTAACCCTAACCCTATCCCTAACCCTAACTCTAGCCCTAGCCCTAACAATAGCTCTAGCCCTAACTCTAACTCTAACCCTAACCCTATCCCTAACCCTAACCCTAGCCCTAACCCTAACCTTATCCCTAGCCCTAGCCCTAGCCCTAGCCCTAACCCTAGCCCTAACCCTAAACCTAACCCTAGCCCAAACCCTAGCCCTAGCCCTAACCCGAACCCTAGCCCTAAACCTAACCCTAACCCTAGCCCTAGACCTAGCCCTAGCCCTAACCCTAACCCTAACCCTAAACCTAGCACTAGCCCTAGCCCTAGCCCTAGCCCTAGCCCCACACCTAACCCTAACCCTAACCCTAGCCCTAGCCCTAGCCCTAACCCTAACACTAACCCTAACCCTAACCCTAAACCTAAGCCAGGCCCTAACCCTAACCCTAGCCCTAACCCTAACCCTAACACTAGCCCAAGCCCTAAACCTAACCCGAACCCTAGCCCTAGCCCTAACCCTAACTCTAACCCTAACCCGAACCCTAGCCCTAGCCCTAACCCTAATCATATCCCTAAACCTAACCCTAGCCGTAACGCTAACCCTAGCCCTAAACCTAACCCTAACCCTAACCCTAAACCTATGCCTAGACCTAGCCCTCACGATAACCCTAGCCCTAGCCCTAGCCCTAGCCCAAGCCCTAACCCTAACCCTAACACTAACCCTAGCCCTAAACCTAACCCTAACCCTAGCCCTAGCCCTAGCCCTAGCCCTAGCCCTAGCCCTAGCCCTAACCCTAGCCCTAACCCTAACCCTAACCCTAAACCTAAGCCTGGCCCTAACCACAACCCTAGCCCTAACCCTAACCCTAACCCTAGCCCAAGCCCTAACCCTAACCCTGACCCTAGCCATAGCCCTAGCCCTAGCGCTAGCCCTAGCCCTAACCCTAACCCTAACCCTAACCCTAGCCCTAAACCTAACCCTAACCCTACCCTAGCCCTAACTCTAAGCCTAACCCTAACCCTAGCCCTAACCCTAACCCTAACCCTAGCCCTAGCCCTAGCCCTAGCCCTAATTCTAACCCTAACCCGAGCACTAGCCCTAGCCCTAGCCCTAGCCCAACCCTAGCCAAAACCCTAGCCCTAACCGTAACCCTAACCTAAGCCGAGCCCTAACCTTAACCCTAGCCCTAAACCTAACCCTAAACCTAACCCTAACCCTAGCCATAGTCCTAGCCCTAGACCAAGCCCTAACCCAACCCTAACCCTAGACCTAGCCCAGGCCCTAGCCCTAACCCTAAACCTAACCCTAACCCTAGCACCAGCCCTAGCCCTAGCCCTAGCCCTAGCCCCAGCCCTAACCCGAAACCTACCCCTAGCTCTAGCCCTAGCCCTAGCCCTATAACTAACCCTAACCCTAGCCCTTGCCCTAGCCCTAGACCTAGCCCTAACCCTAACCCTAACCCTAGCCCTAGCCCTAACCCTAGCCCTAACCCTAACCTTATCCCTAGCCCTAGACCTAGCCCTAGCCATAGCCCTAACCCTAGCCCTAGCCCTAGCCCTAGCCCTAACCCTAGCCCTAACCCTAACCTTATCCCTAGCCCTATCCCTAACCCTAGCCCTAACCCTAACCCTAACCCTAGCCCTAGCCCTAGTTCTAGCCCTAGCCCTAACCCTAACCCCAGCACTAGTCTCAACCCTAACCCTAGCCCTAACCCTAACCCAAGCACTAGCTCTAGCCCTAGCCCTAGCCCTAGCCCTAGCCCCAGCCCTAACCCTAAACCTAGCCCTAGCCCTAGCCCTAGCCCTAGCCCTAGACCTAACCCTAGCCCTAGCCCTATCCCTAACCCTAAACCTAACCCTAACCCTAGCCCTAGCCCTAGCCCTAGCCCTAGGCCTAACCCTAACCCTAAACCTAGCACTAGCCCTAGCCCTAGACCTAGCCCTAGCCCTAGCCCTAACCCTAACCCTAGCCCCAGCACTAACCCTAACCCTAACCCTAGCCCTAGCCCTAACCCTAACCCTAACACTAACCCTAACCTTAGCCGTAGCACTAGCCCTAGCCCTAGCCCTAACCCTATCCCTAACCCTAGCCCTAGCCCTAGCCCTAGCCCTAACCCTAACCCTAACCCTAACCCTAGCCCTAACCCTAACCCTAAACCTAACCCTAACCCTAGCCCTAGCCATAGCCCTAGCACTAACCCTAACCCTATCCCTAACTCTAGCCCTAACCGTAAACCTAACCCTAGCCCTATCCCTAGCCCTAGCCCTAACACTAACCCTAGCCCTAGCCCTAGCCCTAGCCCTAGCCCTAGCTCTAACCCTAAACCTACCCTTAGCCCTAAACCTAGCCCTAGCCCTAACACTAATCCTAGCACTAGCCCTAGCCCTAGCCCTAGCCCAACCCTAGCCCTAATCCTAGACCTAACCCTAACCCTAAACCTAAACCTAAGCCCAGCCCTAACCTTAAACCTAGCCCTAAACCTAACCCTAACCCTACCCCTAGCCCTAACTCTTACCCTAACCCTAACCCTAACCCTAACCATAGCCCTAGCCCTGGCCTCAGCCCTAACCCTAACACTAAACCTAAACCTAGCACTAGCCCTAGCCCTAGCCCTAGCCCTAGCCATAGCCCTAGCCCTAACCCTAAACCTAGCCCTAGCCCTAGCCCTAGCCATAGCCCTAGCCCTAACCCTAACCCTAACCCTTGCCCTAGCCCTAGCCCTAGCCCTAAACTTAATCCTTACCCTAGCCCTATCCCTAACCCTAGCCTTAACCCTAACCCTAGCCCTAGCCCTAGCCCTAGCCCTAGCCCTAGCCCTAACCCTAACCCTAGCAATAGCCTCATCCCTAACCCTAGCCCTAACCCTAACCCAAGCGCTAGCTCTAGCCCTAGCCCTAGCCCTAGACATAACCCTAGCCCTAGCCCTATCCCTAACCCTAAACCTAACCCTAACCCTATCCCTAGCCCTAGCCCTAGCCCTAACCCTAACCCAAGCGCTAGCTCTAGCCCTAGCCCTAGCCCTAGACATAACCCTAGCCCTAGCCCTATCCCTAACCCTAAACCTAACCCTAACCCTAGCCCTAGCCCTAGCCCTAGCCCTAACCCTAACCCTAAACCTAGCACTAGTCCTAGCCCTAGACCTAGCCCTAGCCCTAGCCCTAACCCTAAACCTAGCCCCAGCCCTTGTCATAGCCCTAGCCCTAGACCTAACCCTAACCCTAAACCTAACCATAACCCTAATCTAACTCTAACCCTAACCCTAACCCTAGCCCTAAACCTAGCCCTAACACTAGCCCTAGCCCTAGCCCTAACCCTAAACCTAACCCTAGCCCTAGCCCTAGCCCTAGCCCTAACCCTAATCCTAACCCTAACCCTAGCCCTAAACCTAACCCTAACCCTAGCGCTAACCCTAACTCTAACCCTAACCCTAACCCTAGCCCTAACCCTAACCCTAACACTAGCCCCAGCCCTAGCCCTAATTCTAACCCTAACCGAGCACTAGCCCTAGCCCTAGCCCTAGCCCAACCCTAGCCAAAACCCTAGCCCTAAACCTAACCCTAACCTAAGCCCAGCCCTAACCTTAACCCTAGCCCTAAACCTAACCCTAAACCTAACCCTAACCCTAGCCATAGTCCTAGCCCTAGACCAAGCCCTAACCATAACCCTAACCCTAGACCTAGCCCAGGCCCTAGCCCTAACCCTAAACCTAACCCTAACCCTAGCACCAGCCCTAGCCCTAGCCCTAGCCCTAGCCCCAGCCCTAACCCTAAACCTACCCCTAGCCCTAGCCCTAGTCCTAGCCCTATAACTAACCCTAACCCTAGCCCTTGCCCTAGCCCTAGACCTAGCCCTAACCCTAACCCTAACCCTAGCCCTAGCCCTAACCCTTGCCCAAGCCCTAGCCCTAGCCCTAACCCTAACCCTATCCCTAACCCTAACACTAGCCCTAGCCCTAACCCTAGCCATAGCCCTAACTCTAACTCTAACCCTAACCCTATCCCTAACCCTAACTCTAGCCCTAGCCCTAACAATAGCTCTAGCCCTAACTCTAACTCTAACCCTAACCCTATCCCTAACCCTAAACCTAGCCCTAGCCCTAACCCTAGCCCTAACCCTAACCTTATCCCTAGCCCTAGCCCTAGCCCTAGCCCTAACCCTAGCCCTAACCCTAAACCTAACCCTAGCCCAAACCCTAGCCCTAGCCCTAACCCGAACCCTAGCCCTAAACCTAACCCTAACCCTAGCCCTAGACCTAGCCCTAGCCCTAACCCTAACCCTAACCCTAAACCTAGCACTAGCCCTAGCCCTAGCCCTAGCCCTAGCCCCACACCTAACCCTAACCCTAACCCTAGCCCTAGCCCTAGCCCTAGCCCTAACCCTAACACTAACCCTAACCCTAACCCTAAACCTAAGCCAGGCCCTAACCCTAACCCTAGCCCTAACCCTAACCCTAACACTAGCCCAAGCCCTAAACCTAACCCGAACCCTAGCCCTAGCCCTAACCCTAACTCTAACCCTAACCCTAACCCTAGCCCTAGCCCTAACCCTAATCATATCCCTAAACCTAACCCTAGCCGTAACGCTAACCCTAGCCCTAAACCTAAGCCTAACCCTAACCCTAAACCTATGCCTAGACCTAGCCCTCACGATAACCCTAGCCCTAGCCCTAGCCCTAGCCCAAGCCCTAACCCTAACCCTAACACTAACCCTAGCCCTAAACCTAACCCTAACCCTAGCCCTAGCCCTAGCCCTAGCCCTAGCCCTAGCCCTAGCCCTAACCCTAGCCCTAACCCTAACCCTAACCCTAAACCTAAGCCTGGCCCTAACCACAACCCTAGCCCTAACCCTAACCCTAACCCTAGCCCAAGCCCTAACCCTAACCCTGACCCTAGCCATAGCCCTAGCCCTAGTGCTAGCCCTAGCCCTAACCCTAACCCTAACCCTAACCCTAGCCCTAAACCTAACCCTAACCCTACCCTAGCCCTAACTCTAAGCCTAACCCTAACCCTAGCCCTAACCCTAACCCTAACCCTAACCCTAGCCCTAGCCCTAGCCCTAGCCCTAATTCTAACCCTAACCTGAGCACTAGCCCTAGCCCTAGCCCTAGCCCAAAACTAGCCAAAACCCTAGCCCTAACCGTAACCCTCACCTAAGCCGAGCCCTAACCTTAACCCTAGCCCTAAACCTAACCCTTAACCTAACCCTAACCCTAGCCATAGTCCTAGCCCTAGACCAAGCCCTAACCCAACCCTAACCCTAGACCTAGCCCAGGCCCTAGCCCTAACCCTAAACCTAACCCTAACCCTAGCACCAGCCCTAGCCCTAGCCCTAGCCCTAGCCCCAGCCCTAACCCTAAACCTACCCCTAGCTCTAGCCCTAGCCCTAGCCCTATACCTAACCCTAACCCTAGCCCTTGCCCTAGCCCTAGACCTAGCCCTAACCCTAACCCTAACCCTAGCCCTAGCCCTAACCCTAGCCCTAACCCTAACCTTATCCCTAGCCCTAGACATAGCCCTAGCCATAGCCCTAACCCTAGCCCTAGCCCTAGCCCTAGCCCTAACCCTAGCCCTAACCCTAACCTTATCCCTAGCCCTATCCCTAACCCTAGCCCTAACCCTAACCCTAACCCTAGCCCTAGCTCTAGTTCTAGCCCTAGCCCTAACCCTAACCCCAGCACTAGTCTCAACCCTAACCCTAGCCCTAACCCTAACCCAAGCACTAGCTCTAGCCCTAGCCCTAGCCCTAGCCCCAGCCCTAACCCTAAACCTAGCCCTAGCCCTAGCCCTAGCCGTAGACCTAACCCTAGCCCTAGCCCTATCCCTAACCCTAAACCTAACCCTAACCCTAGCCCTAGACCTAGCCCTAGCCCTAGCCCTAGCCCTAACCATAACCCTAAACCTAGCACTAGCCCTAGCCCTAGACCTAGCCCTAGCCCTAGCCCTAACCCTAACCCTAGCCCCAGCACTAACCCTAACCCTAACCCTAGCCCTAGCCCTAACCCTAACCCTAACACTAACCCTAACCTTAGCCGTAGCACTAGCCCTAGCCCTAGCCCTAACCCTATCCCTAACCCTAGCCCTAGCCATAGCCCTAGCCCTAACCCTAACCCTAACCCTAACCCTAGCCCTAACCCTAACCCTAAACCTAACCCTAACCCTAGCCCTAGCCATAGCCCTAGCACTAACCCTAACCCTATCCCTAACTCTAGCCCTAACCGTAAACCTAACCCTAGCCCTATCCCTAGCCCTAGCCCTAACACTAACCCTAGCCCTAGCCCTAGCCCTAGCCCTAGCCCTAGCCCTAGCTCTAACCCTAAACCTACCCTTAGCCCTAAACCTAGCCCTAGCCCTAACACTAATCCTAGCACTAGCCCTAGCCCTAGCCCTAGCCCAACCCTAGCCCTAATCCTAGACCTAACCCTAACCCTAAACCTAAACCTAAGCCCAGCCCTAACCTTAAACCTAGCCCTAAACCTAACCCTAACCCTACCCCTAGCCCTAACTCTTACCCTAACCCTAACCCTAACCCTAACCATAGCCCTAGCCCTGGCCTCAGCCCTAACCCTAACACTAAACCTAAACCTAGCACTAGCCCTAGCCCTAGCCCTAGCCCTAGCCCTAACCCTAAACCTAGCCCTAGCCCTAGCCCTAGCCATAGCCCTAGCCCTAAATTTAATCCTTACCCTAGCCCTATCCCTAACCCTAGCCTTAACCCTAACCCTAGCCCTAGCCCTAGCCCTAGCCCTAGCCCTAGCCCTAGCCCTAACCCTAACCCTAGCAATAGCCTCATCCCTAACCCTAGCCCTAACCCTAACCCAAGCGCTAGCTCTAGCCCTAGCCCTAGCCCTAGACATAACCCTAGCCCTAGCCCTATCCCTAACCCTAAACCTAACCCTAACCCTATCCCTAGCCCTAGCCCTAGCCCTAGCCCTAACCCTAACCCAAGCGCTAGCTCTAGCCCTAGCCCTAGCCCTAGACATAACCCTAGCCCTAGCCCTATCCCTAACCCTAAACCTAACCCTAACCCTAGCCCTAGCCCTAGCCCTAGCCCTAACCCTAACCCTAAACCTAGCACTAGTCCTAGCCCTAGACCTAGCCCTAGCCCTAGCCCTAACCCTAAACCTAGCCCCAGCCCTTGTCATAGCCCTAGCCCTAGACCTAACCCTAACCCTAAACCTAACCATAACCCTAACCCTAACTCTAACCCTAACCCTAACCCTAGCCCTAAACCTAGCCCTAACACTAGCCCTAGCCCTAGCCCTAACCCTAACCCTAACCCTAGCCCTAGCCCTAGCCCTAGCCCTAACCCTAATCCTAACCCTAACCCTAGCCCTAAACCTAACCCTAACCCTAGCCCTAACCCTAACTCTAACCCTAACCCTAACCCTAGCCCTAACCCTAACCCTAACACTAGCCCCAGCCCTAGCCCTAATTCTAACCCTAACCGAGCACTAGCCCTAGCCCTAGCCCTAGCCCAACCCTAGCCAAAACCCTAGCCCTAAACCTAACCCTAACCTAAGCCCAGCCCTAACCTTAACCCTAGCCCTAAACCTAACCCTAAACCTAACCCTAACCCTAGCCATAGTCCTAGCCCTAGACCAAGCCCTAACCATAAACCTAACCCTAGACCTAACTCAGGCCCTAGCCCTAACCCTAAACCTAACCCTAACCCTAGCACCAGCCCTAGCCCTAGCCCTAGCCCTAGCCCCAGCCATAACCCTAAACCTACCCCTAGCCCTAGCCCTAGCCCTAGCCCTATAACTAACCCTAACCCTAGCCCTTGCCCTAGCCCTAGACCTAGCCCTAACCCTAACCCTAACCCTAGCTCTAGCCCTAACCCTAGCACAAGCCCTAGCCCTAGCCCTAACCCTAACCCTATCCCTAACACTAACACTAGCCCTAGCCCTAACCCTAGCCATAGCCCTAACTCTAACTCTAACCCTAACCCTATCCCTAACCCTAACTCTAGCCCTAGCCCTAACAATAGCTCTAGCCCTAACTCTAACTCTAACCCTAACCCTATTCCTAACCCTAACCCTAGCCCTAGCCCTAACCCTAGCCCTAACCCTAACCTTATCCCTAGCCCTAGCCCTAGCCCTAGCCCTAACCCTAAACCTAGCACTAGCCCTAGCCCTAGCCCTAGCCCTAGCCACACACCTAACCCTAACCCTAACCCTAGCCCTAGCCCTAGCCCTAACCCTAACACTAACCCTAACCCTAACCCTAAACCTAAGCCAGGCCCTAACCCTAACCCTAGCCCTAACCCTAACCCTAACACTAGCCCAAGCCCTAAACCTAACCCGAACCCTAGCCCTAGCCCTAACCCTAACTCTAACCCTAACCCTAACCCTAGCCCTAGCCCTAACCCTAATCATATCCCTAAACCTAACCCTAGCCGTAACGCTAACCCTAGCCCTAAACCTAAACCTAACCCTAACCCTAAACCTATGCCTAGACCTAGACCTCACGATAACCCTAGCCCTAGCCCTAGCCCTAGCCCAAGCCCTAACCCTAACCCTAACACTAACCCTAGCCCTAAACCTAACCCTAACCCTAGCCCTAGCCCTAGCCCTAGCCCTAGCCCTA
>OX463227.1:160216009-160226009 GCA_949820135.1 Sylvilagus floridanus | reverse complement strand
TTAGCACTAACCCTAGCCCTAGCCCTAGCACAAACCCTAAACCTACCCTAACCCTAACACTAGCTCTAGCCCTAACTCTAAACCTAACCTAACCCTAGCCCTAACCCTAACCCTAGCCCTTACGCTAACCCTAACCCTAACCCTAGCCCTAACCCTAGACCTAGCCCTTACCCTAAATCTACCCTTTGCCCTAACCCTAACCCTAGCCCTAACCCTAACCCTAACACTAACCATAACCCTAGCCCAAGCCCTAGCCCTAGCCCTAGACCTAACCATAACCCTAACCCTAAAGCTAAATCTAGCCCGAGCCCTAACACTAGCCCTAGCCCTACCCTAACCCTAACGCTAGCACTAGCCCTAGCCCTAGCCCTGGCCCTAGCCCTAGCCCTAGCCCTAGCCCTAGCCCTAGCCCTAGCCCTAACCCTAGACCTAACCCTAAACCTAACCCTAAACCTAAGCCTGGCCCTAACCCTAACCCTAGCCCTAACCCTAACCCTAACCATAGCCCAAGTCCTAACCCTAACCCTGAATCTAGCCATAGCCCTAGCCCTAGCACTAGCCCTAGCCCTAACCCTAACCCTAACCCTAACCCTAGCCCTAAACCTAACCCTAACCCTAGCCCTAGCCCTAACTCTAACCCTAACCCTAACCCTAGCCCTAACCCTAACCCTAACCCTAGCCCTAGCCATAGCCCTAGCCCTAATTCTAACCCTAACCCGAGCACTAGCCCTAGCCCTAGCCCTAGCCCAACCCTAGCCAAAACCCTAGCCCTAACCCTAACCCTAACCTGAGGCCAGCCCTAACCTTAACCCTAGCCCTAAACCTAACCCTAAAGCTAACCCTAACCCTAGCCGTAGTCCTAGCCCTAGACCAAGCCCTAACCCTAAACCTAACCCTAGACCTAGCCCAGGCCCTAGCCCTAACCCTAAACCTAACCCTAACCCTAGCACCAGCCCTAGCCCTAGCCCTAGACCTAGCCCCAGCCCTAACCCTAAACCTACCCCTAGCTCTAGCCCTAGCCCTAGCCCTATACCTAACCCTAACCCTAGCCCTTGCCCTAGCCCTAGACCTAGCCCTAACCCTAACCCTAACCCTAGCCCTAGCCCTAACCCTAGCCCTAACCCTAACCTTATCCCTAGCCCTAGACCTAGCCCTAGCCATAGCCCTAACCCTAGACCTAGCCCTAGCCCTAGCACTAACCCTAACCCTATCCCAAACCCTAACTCTAGCCCTAGCCCTAACAATAGCCCTAGCCCTAACTCTAACTCTAACCCTAACCCTATCCCTAACCCTAACCCTAGCCCTAGCCCTAACCCTAGCCCTAACCCTAACCTTATCCCTAGCCCTAGCCCTAGCCCTAGCCGTAACCCTAGCCCTAACCCTAAACCTAACCCTAGCCCTAACTCTAGCCCTAGCCCTAACCCGAACCCTAGCCCTAAACCTAACCCTAACCCTAACCCTAGCCCTAGCCCTAGCCCTAGCCCTAACCCTAACACTAACCCTAACACTAAACCTAGCACTAGCCCTAGCCCTAGCCCTAGCCCTAGCCCCACCCCTAACCCTAACCCTAACCCTAGCCCTAGCCCTAGCCCTAGCCCTAACCCTAACCCTATCCCTAACCATAACTCTAGGCCTAGCCCTAACCCTAGCCCTAGCCCTAACTCTAACTCTAACCCTAACCCTATCCCTAACCCTAACTCTAGCCCTAGCCCTAACCCTAGCCCTAGCCCTAATTATAACTCTAACCCTAACCCTATCTCTAACCCTAACCCTAGCCCTAGCCATAAGCCTAGCCCTAGCCCTAACCGTAGCCCTAATCCTAGCCCTAACCCTAAACCTAACACTGGCCTTAGCCCTAGCCCTAGCCCTAGCCCTAGCCCTAACCCTAGCCCTAACCCTAACCCTAACCCTAAACCTAAGCCAGGCCCTAACCCTAACCCTAGCCCTAACCCTAACCCTAACCCTAGCCCAAGCCCTAACCCTAACCCTAACCCTAGCCCTAGCCCTAACCCTAACTCTAACCCTAACCCTAACCCTAGCCCTAGCCCTAACCCTAATCATATCCCTAAACCTAACCCTAGCCGTAACGCTAACCCTAGCCCTAAACCTAACCCTAACCCTAACCCTAAACCTATGCCTAGACCTAGCCCTCACGTTAACCCTAGCCCTAGCCCTAGCCCTAGCCCTAACCATAACCCTAACCCTAAAGCTAAATCTAGCCCGAACCCTAACACTAGCCCTAGCCCTACCCTAACCCTAACCCTAGCTTTAGCCCTAGCCCTAGCCCTGGCCCTAGCCCTAGCCCTAGCCCTAGCCCTAGCCCTATCCCTAACCCTAGCCCTAACCCTAACCCTAACCCTAAACCTAAGCCTGGCCCTAACCCTAACCCTAGCCCTAACACTAACCCTAACCCTAGCCCAAGCCTTAACCCTAACCCTGAACCTAGCCCTAGCCCTAGCCCTAGCCCGAGCCCTAGCCCTAGCCCTAACCCTAACCCTAACCCTAACCCTAGCCCTAAACCTAACACTAACACTACCCTAGCCCTAACTTTAACCCAAACCCTAACCCTACCCCTAACCCTAACCCTAACCCTAGCCCTAGCCCTAGCCCTAGCCCTAGCCCTAATTCTAACCCTAACCCGAGCACTAGCCCTAGCCCTAGCCCTAGCACAACCATAGCCAAAACCCTAGCCCTAAACCTAACCCTAACCTAAGCCCAGCCCTAACCTTAACCCTAGCGCTAAACCTAACCCTAAACCTAACCCTAACCCTAGCCGTAGTCCTAGCCCTAGACCAAGCCCTTACCCTAAACCTAACCCTAGACCTAGCCCAGGCCCTAGCCCTAACCCTAAACCTAACCCTAACCCTAGCACCAGCCCTAGCCCTAGCCCTAGCCCTAGCCCCAGCCCTAACCCTAAACCTACACCTAGCCCTAGCCCTAGCCCTATCCCTATACCTATCCCTAACCCTAGCCCTTGCCCTAGCCCTAGACCTAGCCCTAACCCTAACCCAAACCCTAGCCCTAGCCCTAACCCTAGCCCTAACCCTAACCTTATCCCTAGCCCTAGCCCTAGCCCTAGCCCTAGCCCTAAACCTAGCCCTAGCCCTAGCCCTAGCCCTAACCCTAACCCTATCCCTAACCCTAAATCTAGCCCTAGCCCTAACCCTAGCCATAGCCCTAACTCTAACTCTAACCCTAACCCTATCCCTAACCCTAACTCTAGCCCTAGCCCTAACAATAGCCCTAGCCCTAACTCTAACTCTAACCCTAACCCTATCCCTAAACCTAACCCTAGCCCTAGCCCTAACCCTAGCCCTAACCCTAACCCTAGCCCTAGCCCTAGCCCTAGCCCTAACCCTAGCCCTAACCTAAACCTAACCATAGCCCTAACCCTAGCCCTAGCCCTAACCCAAACCCTAGCCCTAAACCTACCCCTAACCCTAACCCTAGCCCTAGCCCTAGCCCTAGCCCTAACCGTAACCCTAACCCTAACCCTAAACCTAGCACTAGCCCTAGCCCTAGCCCTAGCCCTAGCCCCACCCATAACCCTAACCCTAACCCTAGCCCTAACCCTAACCCTAGCCCTTACGCTAACCCTAACCCTAACACTAGCCCTAACCCTAGACCTAGCATTACCCTAAACCTACACTTAGCCCTAACCCTAACCCTGGCCCTAACCCTAACCCTAACACTAACCATAACCCTAGCCCTAGCCCTAGCCCTAGCCCTAACCATAACCCTAGCCCTAGCCCTAGCCCTAGCCCTAGCCCTAACCATAACCCTAACCCTAAAGCTAAATCTAGCCCGAGCCCTAACACTAGCCCTAGCCCTACCCTAACCCTAACCCTAGATTTAGAACTAGCCCTAGCCCTAGCCCTAGCCCTAGCCCTAGCCCTAGCCCTAGCCCTATCCCTAACCCTAGCCCTAACACTAACCCTAACCCTAAACCTAAGCCTGGCCCTAACCCTAACCCTAGCCCTAACACTAACCCTAACCCTAGCCCAAGCCTTAACTCTAACCCTGAACCTAGCCATAGCCCTAGCCCTAGCCCTAGCCCTAGCCCTAACCCTAACCCTAACCCTAACCCTAGCCCTAAACCTAACACTAACACTACCCTAGCCCTAACTTTAACCCAAACCCTAACCCTAGCCCTAACCCTAACCCTAACCCTAGCCCTAGCCCTAGCCCTAGCCCTAATTCTAACCCTTACCCGAGCACTAGCCCTAGCCCTAGCCCTAGCCCAACCCTAGCCAAAACCCTAGCCCTAACCCTAACCCTAACCTAAGCCCAGCCCTAACCTTAACCCAGGCGCTAAACCTAACCCTAAACCTAACCCTAACCCTAGCCGTAGTCCTAGCCCTAGACCAAGCCCTTACCCTAAACCTAACCCTAGACCTAGCCCAGGCCCTAGCCCTAACCCTAAACCTAACCCTAACCCTAGCACCAGCCCTAGCCCTAGCCCTAGCCCTAGCTTCAGCCCTAACACTAAACCTACACCTAGCCCTAGCCCTAGCCCTAGCCCTAGCCCTATACCTAACCCTAACCCTAGCCCTTGCCCTAGCCCTAGACCTAGCCCTAACCCTAACCCTAACCCTAGCTCTAGCCCTAACCCTAACCTTATCCCTAGCCCTAGACCTAGCCCTAGCCCTAGCCCTAGCCCTAGCCCTAACCCTAGCCCTAGCCCTAGACCTAGCCCTAACCCTAACCCTATCCCTAACCCTAAATCTAGCCCTAGCCCTAACCCTAGCCATAGCCCTAACTCTAACTCTAACCCTAACCCTATCCCTAAACCTAACTCTAGCCCTAGCCCTAACAATAGCCCTAGCCCTAACTCTAACTCTAACCCTAACCCTATCCCTAAACCTAACCCTAGCCCTAGCCCTAACCCTAGCCCTAACCCTAACCCTAGCCCTAGTCCTAGACCTAGCCCTAGCCCTAGCCCTAACCCTAGCCCTAACCTAAACCTAACCCTAGCCCTAACCCTAGCCCTAGCCCTAACCCAAACCCTAGCCCTAAACCTACCCCTAAACCTAACCCTAGCCCTAGCCCTAGCCCTAGCCCTAACCCTAACCCTAACCCTAACCCTAAACCTAGCACTAGCCCTAGCCCTAGCCCTAGCCCTAGCCCCACCCCTAACCCTAACCCTAGCCCTAGCCCTAGCCCTAACCCTAACCCTATCCCTAACCATAACTCTAGGCCTAGCCCTAACCCTAGCCCTAGCCCTAACTCTAACTCTAACCCTAACCCTATCCCTAACCCTAACTCTAGCCCTAGCCCTAACCCTAGACCTAGCCCTAATTATAACTCTAACCCTAACCATATCTCTAACCCTAACCCTAGCCCTAGCCCTAACCCTAGCCCTAGCCCTAACCGTAGCCCTAATCCTAGCCCTAACCCTAACCCTAACCCTGGCCCTAGCCCTAGCCCTAGCCCTAGCCCTAACCCTAGCCCTAACCCTAACCCTAACCCTAAACCTAAGCCTGGCCCTAACCCTAACCCTAGCCCTAACCCTAACCCTAACCCTAGCCCAAGCCCTAAGCCTAAACCTGAACCTAGCCATAGCCCTAGCCCTAGCCCTAGCCCTAGCCCTAACCCTAACCCTAACACTAACCCTAGCCCTAAGCCTAAACCTAACCCTAGCCCTAGCCCTAACTCTAACTCTAAACCTAACCCTAGCCCTAACCCTAACCCTAGCCCAAAACCTAACACTAACACTAACCGTAACCCTAGCCCTATCCGTAGAACTAGCCCTAGTCCTAACCCTAAACCTAGCCTTAGCACTAACCCTAGCCCTAGCCCTAGCACAAACCCTAAACCTAACCCTAACCCTAACACTAGCCCTAGCCCTAACTCTAAACCTAACAATAACCCTAGCCCTAACCCTAACCCTAGCCCTTACGCTAACCCTAAACCTAACCCTAGCCCTAACCCTAGACCTAGCCCTTACCCTAAACCTACCCTTAGCCCTAACCCTAACCCTAGCCCTAACCCTAACCCTAACACTAACCATAACCCTAGCCCAAGCCCTAGCCCTAGCCCTAGACCTAACCATAACCCTAACCCTAAAGCTAAATCTAGCCCGAGCCCTAACACTAGCCCTAGCCCTACCCTAACCCTAACCCTAGCACTAGCCCTAGCCCTAGCCCTGGCCCTAGCCCTAGCCCTAGCCCTAGCCCTAGCCCTAGCCCTAACCCTAGACCTAAACCTAAACCTAACCCTAAACCTAAGCCTGGCCCTAACCCTAACCCTAGCCCTAACCCTAACCCTAACCGTAGCCCAAGCCCTAATCCTAAACCTGAACCTAGCCATAGCCCTAGCCCTAGCCTGAACCCTAACCCTAACCGTAGCACCAGCCCTAGCCCTAGCCCTAGCCCTAGCCCCAGTCCTAACCCTAAACCTACCCCTAGCCCTAGCCTTAGCCCTAGCCCTATACCTAACCCTAACCCTAGCCCTTGCCCTAGCCCTAGACCTAGCCCTATCCCTAACCCTAACCCTAGCCCTAGCCCTAACCCTAGCCCTAACCCTAACCTTATCCCTAGCCCTAGCCCTAGCCCTAGCCCTAGCCCTAGCCCTAGCCCTAACCCTAGGCCTAGCCCTAGCCCTAGCCCTAACCCTAACCCTATCCCTAACCCTAAATCTAACCCTAGCCCTAACCCTAGCCATAGCCCTAACTCTAACTCTAACCCTAACCCTATCCCTAACCCTAACTCTAGCCCTAGCCCTAACCCTAGCCCTAGCCCTAACTCTAACTCTAACCCTAACCCTATCCCTAACCCTAACCCTAGCCCTAGCCCTAACCCTAGCCCTAACCCTAACCTTATCCTTAGCCCTAGCCCTAGCCCTAGCCCTAACCCTAGCCCTAACCCTAAACCTAACCCTAGCCCTAACCCTAGCCCTAGCCCTAACCCGAACCCTAGCCCTAAACCTAACCCTAACCCTAACCCTAGCCCTAGCCCTAGACCTAGCCCTAACCCTAACCCTAACAATAACCCTAAACCTAGCACTAGCCGTAGCCCTAGCCCTAGCCCCACCCCTAACCCTAACCCTAACCCTAGCCCTAGCCCTAGCCCTAGCCCTAACCCTAACCCTATCCCTAACCATAACCCTAGGTCTAGCCCTAACCCTAGCCCTAACTCTAACTCTAACCCTAACCCTATCCCTAACCCTAACTCTAGCCCTAGCCCTAACCCTAGCCCTAGCCCTAATTATAACTCTAACCCTAACCCTATCTCTAACCCTAACCCTAGCCCTAGCCCTAACCCTAGCCGTAGTCCTAGCCCTAGACCAAGCCCTAACCCTAAACCTAACCCTAGACCTAGCCCAGGCCCTAGCCCTAACCCTAAACCTACCCTAACCCTAGCACCAGCCCTAGCCCTAGCCCTAGCCTTAGCCCCAGCCCTAACCCTAAACCTACCCCTAGCCCTAGCCCTAGCCCTAGCCCTAACCCTAACCCTAGCCCAAAACCTAACCCTAACACTAACCCTAACCCTAGCCCTATCCGTAGACCTAGCCCTAGTCCTAACCCTAAACCTAGACTTAGCACTAACCCTTGCCCTAGCCCTAGCACAAACCCTAAACCTAACCCTAACCCTAACACTAGCCCTAGCCCTAACTCTAAACCTAACCCTAACCCTAGCCCTAACCCTAACCCTAGCCCTTACGCTAACCCTAAACCTAACCCTAGCCCTAACCCTAGACCTAGTCCTTACACTAAAACTACCCTTAGCCCTAACCCTAACCCTAGCCCTAACCCTAACCCTAACACTAACCATAACCCTAGCCCAAGCCCTAGCCCTAGCCCTAGACCTAACCATAACCCTAACCCTAAAGCTAAATCTAGCCCGAGCCCTAATACTAGCCCTAGCCCTACCCTAACCCTAACCCTAGCACTAGCCCTAGCCCTAGCCCTGGCCCTAGCCCTAGCCCTAGCCCTAGCCCTAGCCCTAGCCCTAACCCTAGACCTAAACCTAAACCTAACCCTAAACCTAAGCCTGGCCCTAACCCTAACCCTAGCCCTAGCCCTAGCCCTAGCCCTAACCCTAGCTCTAACCCTAAACCTAACCCTAGCCCTAACCCTAGCCCTAGCCCTAACCCGAACCCTAGCCCTAAACCTAACCCTAACCCTAACCCTAGCCCTAGCCCTAGCCCTAGCCCTAACCCTAACCCTAACAATAACCCTAAACCTAGCACTAGCCCTAGCCCTAGCCCTAGCCCGACCCCTAACCCTAACCCTAAACCTAGCCCTAGCCCTAGCCCTAGCCCTAACCCTAACCCTATCCCTAACCATAACCCTAGGTCTAGCCCTAACCCTAGCCCTAGCCCTAACTCTAACTCTAACCCTAACCCTATCCCTAACCCTAACTCTAGCCCTAGCCCTAACCCTAGCCCTAGCCCTAATTATAACTCTAACCCTAACCCTATCTCTAACCCTAACCCTAGCCCTAGCCCTAACCCTAGCCGTAGTCCTAGCCCTAGACCAAGCCCTAACCCTAAACCTAAACCTAGACCTAGCCCAGGCCCTAGCCCTAACCCTAAACCTAACCCTAACCCTAGCACCAGCCCTAGCCCTAGCCCTAGCCTTAGCCCCAGCCCTAACCCTAAACCTACCCCTAGCCCTAGCCCTAGCCCTATCCCTATACCTAACCCTAACCCTAGCCCTTGCCCTAGCCCTAGACCTAGCCCTAACCCTAACCGTAACCCTAGCCCTAGCCCTAACCCTAGCCCTAACCCTAACCTTATCCCTAGCCCTAGCCCTAACCCTAACCCAAGCGCTAGCTCTAGCCCTAGCCCTAGCCCTAGACATAACCCTAGCCATAGCCCTATCCCTAACCCTAAACCTAACCCTAACCCTATCCCTAGCCCTAGCCCTAGCCCTAGCCCTAGCCCTAACCCTAACCCTAAACCTAGCACTAGCCCTAGCCCTAGACCTAGCCCTAGCCCTAGCCCTAACCCTAACCCTAGCCCCAGCCCTAGTCATAGCCCTAGCCCTAGACCTAACCCTAACCCTAAACCTAACATTAACCCTAACCCTAACTCTAACCCTAACCCTAACCCTAGCCCTAACCCTAGCCCTAACACTAGCCCTAGCCCTAGCCCTAACCCTAACCCTAACCCTACCCCAAGCCCTAAGCCTAAGCCTGAACCTAGCCATAGCCCTAGCCCTAGCCCTAGCCCTAACCCTAACTCTAACCCTAACCCTAACCCTAGCCCTAGCCCTAACCCTAATCATATCCCTAAACCTAACCCTAGCCGTAACGCTAACCCTAGCCCTAAACCTAACCCTAACCCTAACCCTAAACCTATGCCTAGACCTAGCCCTCACGATAACCCTAGCCCTAACCCTAACCCTAGCCCTAGCCCTAGCCCTAGCCCTCATGATAACCCTATCCCTAGCCCTAGCCCTAGCCCTAGCCCTAGCCCTAACCCTAACCCTAACACTTACCCTAGCCCTAAGCCTAACCCTAACCCTAGCCCTAGCCCTAACTCTAACCCTAACCCTAACCCTAGCCCTATCCGTAGACCTAGCCCTAGTCCTAACCCTAAACCTAGCCTTAGCACTAACCCTAGCCCTAGCCCTAGCACAAACCCTAAACCTACCCTAACCCTAACACTAGCTCTAGCCCTAACTCTAAACCTAACCTAACCCTAGCCCTAACCCTAACCCTAGCCCTTACGCTAACCCTAACCCTAACCCTAGCCCTAACCCTAGACCTAGCCCTTACCCTAAATCTACCCTATGCCCTAACCCTAACCCTAGCCCTAACCCTAACCCTAACACTAACCATAACCCTAGCCCAAGCCCTAGCCCTAGCCCTAGACCTAACCATAACCCTAACCCTAAAGCTAAATCTAGCCCGAGCCCTAACACTAGCCCTAGCCCTACCCTAACCCTAACGCTAGCACTAGCCCTAGCCCTAGCCCTGGCCCTAGCCCTAGCCCTAGCCCTAGCCCTAACCCTAGACCTAACCCTAAACCTAACCCTAAACCTAAGCCTGGCCCT
>OX463227.1:160208509-160211009 GCA_949820135.1 Sylvilagus floridanus | reverse complement strand
GCCCTAGCCCTAACCCTAGCCCTAGCCCTAGACCTAGCCCTAACCCTAACCCTATCCCTAACCCTAAATCTAACCCTAGCCCTAACCCTAGCCATAGCCCTAACTCTAACTCTAACCCTAACCCTATCCCTAAACCTAACTCTAGCCCTAGCCCTAACAATAGCCCTAGCCCTAACTCTAACTCTAACCCTAACCCTATCCCTAAACCTAACCCTAGCCCTAGCCCTAACCCTAGCCCTAACCCTAACCCTAGCCCTAGCCCTAGCCCTAGCCCTAGCCCTAACCCTAGCCCTAACCTAAACCTAACCATAGCCCTAACCCTAGCCCTAGCCCTAACCCAAACCCTAGCCCTAAACCTACCCCTAACCCTAACCCTAGCCCTAGCCCTAGCCCTAGCCCTAACCGTAACCCTAACCCTAACCCTAAACCTAGCACTAGCCCTAGCCCTAGCCCTAGCCCTAGCCCCACCCATAACCCTAACCCTAACCCTAGCCCTAACCCTAACCCTAGCCCTAGCCCTAACCCTAACCCTATCCCTAACCATAACTCTAGGCCTAGCCCTAACCCTAGCCCTAGCCCTAACTCTAACTCTAACCCTAACCCTATCCCTAACCCTAACTCTAGCCCTAGCCCTAACCCTAGACCTAGCCCTAATTATAACTCTAACCCTAACCATATCTCTAACCCTAACCCTAGCCCTAGCCCTAACCCTAGCCCTAGCCCTAACCGTAGCCCTAATCCTAGCCCTAACCCTAACCCTAACCCTGGCCCTAGCCCTAGCCCTAGCCCTAGCCCTAACCCTAGCCCTAACCCTAACCCTAACCCTAAACCTAAGCCTGGCCCTAACCCTAACCCTAGCCCTAACCCTAACCCTAACCCTAGCCCAAGCCCTAAGCCTAAACCTGAACCTAGCCATAGCCCTAGCCCTAGCCCTAGCCCTAGCCCTAACCCTAACCCTAACACTAACCCTAGCCCTAAGCCTAAACCTAACCCTAGCCCTAGCCCTAACTCTAACTCTAAACCTAACCCTAGCCCTAACCCTAACCCTAGCCCAAAACCTAACACTAACACTAACCGTAACCCTAGCCCTATCCGTAGAACTAGCCCTAGTCCTAACCCTAAACCTAGCCTTAGCACTAACCCTAGCCCTAGCCCTAGCACAAACCCTAAACCTAACCCTAACCCTAACACTAGCCCTAGCCCTAACTCTAAACCTAACAATAACCCTAGCCCTAACCCTAACCCTAGCCCTTACGCTAACCCTAAACCTAACCCTAGCCCTAACCCTAGACCTAGCCCTTACCCTAAACCTACCCTTAGCCCTAACCCTAACCCTAGCCCTAACCCTAACCCTAACACTAACCATAACCCTAGCCCAAGCCCTAGCCCTAGCCCTAGACCTAACCATAACCCTAACCCTAAAGCTAAATCTAGCCCGAGCCCTAACACTAGCCCTAGCCCTACCCTAACCCTAACCCTAGCACTAGCCCTAGCCCTAGCCCTGGCCCTAGCCCTAGCCCTAGCCCTAGCCCTAGCCCTAGCCCTAACCCTAGACCTAAACCTAAACCTAACCCTAAACCTAAGCCTGGCCCTAACCCTAACCCTAGCCCTAACCCTAACCCTAACCGTAGCCCAAGCCCTAATCCTAAACCTGAACCTAGCCATAGCCCTAGCCCTAGCCTGAACCCTAACCCTAACCGTAGCACCAGCCCTAGCCCTAGCCCTAGCCCTAGCCCCAGTCCTAACCCTAAACCTACCCCTAGCCCTAGCCTTAGCCCTAGCCCTATACCTAACCCTAACCCTAGCCCTTGCCCTAGCCCTAGACCTAGCCCTATCCCTAACCCTAACCCTAGCCCTAGCCCTAACCCTAGCCCTAACCCTAACCTTATCCCTAGCCCTAGCCCTAGCCCTAGCCCTAGCCCTAGCCCTAGCCCTAACCCTAGGCCTAGCCCTAGCCCTAGCCCTAACCCTAACCCTATCCCTAACCCTAAATCTAACCCTAGCCCTAACCCTAGCCATAGCCCTAACTCTAACTCTAACCCTAACCCTATCCCTAACCCTAACTCTAGCCCTAGCCCTAACCCTAGCCCTAGCCCTAACTCTAACTCTAACCCTAACCCTATCCCTAACCCTAACCCTAGCCCTAGCCCTAACCCTAGCCCTAACCCTAACCTTATCCTTAGCCCTAGCCCTAGCCCTAGCCCTAACCCTAGCCCTAACCCTAAACCTAACCCTAGCCCTAACCCTAGCCCTAGCCCTAACCCGAACCCTAGCCCTAAACCTAACCCTAACCCTAACCCTAGCCCTAGCCCTAGACCTAGCCCTAACCCTAACCCTAACAATAACCCTAAACCTAGCACTAGCCGTAGCCCTAGCCCTAGCCCCACCCCTAACCCTAACCCTAACCCTAGCCCTAGCCCTAGCCCTAGCCCTAACCCTAACCCTATCCCTAACCATAACCCTAGGTCTAGCCCTAACCCTAGCCCTAACTCTAACTCTA
>OX463227.1:160191009-160201009 GCA_949820135.1 Sylvilagus floridanus | reverse complement strand
CCCTAGCCCTAACACTAACCCTAACCCTAAACCTAAGCCTGGCCCTAACCCTAACCCTAGCCCTAACACTAACCCTAACCCTAGCCCAAGCCTTAACTCTAACCCTGAACCTAGCCATAGCCCTAGCCCTAGCCCTAGCCCTAGCCCTAACCCTAACCCTAACCCTAACCCTAGCCCTAAACCTAACACTAACACTACCCTAGCCCTAACTTTAACCCAAACCCTAACCCTAGCCCTAACTCTAACCCTAACCCTAGCCCTAGCCCTAGCCCTAGCCCTAATTCTAACCCTTACCCGAGCACTAGCCCTAGCCCTAGCCCTAGCCCAACCCTAGCCAAAACCCTAGCCCTAACCCTAACCCTAACCTAAGCCCAGCCCTAACCTTAACCCTAGCGCTAAACCTAACCCTAAACCTAACCCTAACCCTAGCCGTAGTCCTAGCCCTAGACCAAGCCCTTACCCTAAACCTAACCCTAGACCTAGCCCAGGCCCTAGCCCTAACCCTAAACCTAACCCTAACCCTAGCACCAGCCCTAGCCCTAGCCCTAGCCCTAGCTTCAGCCCTAACACTAAACCTACACCTAGCCCTAGCCCTAGCCCTAGCCCTATCCCTATACCTAACCCTAACCCTAGCCCTTGCCCTAGCCCTAGACCTAGCCCTAACCCTAACCCTAACCCTAGCTCTAGCCCTAACCCTAGCCCTAACCCTAACCTTATCCCTAGCCCTAGACCTAGCCCTAGCCCTAGCCCTAGCCCTAGCCCTAACCCTAGCCCTAGCCCTAGACCTAGCCCTAACCCTAACCCTATCCCTAACCCTAAATCTAGCCCTAGCCCTAACCCTAGCCATAGCCCTAACTCTAACTCTAACCCTAACCCTATCCCTAAACCTAACTCTAGCCCTAGCCCTAACAATAGCCCTAGCCCTAACTCTAACTCTAACCCTAACCCTACCCTAAACCTAACCCTAGCCCTAGCCCTAACCCTAGCCCTAACCCTAACCCTAGCCCTAGTCCTAGCGCTAACACTAGCCCTAGCCCTAACCCTAGCCCTAACCTAAACCTAACCCTAGCCCTAACCCTAGCCCTAGCCCTAACCCAAACCCTAGCCCTAAACCTACCCCTAAACCTAACCCTAGCCCTAGCCCTAGCCCTAGCCCTAACCCTAACCCTAACCCTAACCCTAAACCTAGCACTAGCCCTAGCCCTAGCCCTAGCCCTAGCCCCACCCCTAACCCTAACCCTAGCCCTAGCCCTAGCCCTAACCCTAACCCTATCCCTAACCATAACTCTAGGCCTAGCCCTAACCCTAGCCCTAGCCCTAACTCTAACTCTAACCCTAACCCTATCCCTAACCCTAACTCTAGCCCTAGCCCTAACCCTAGACCTAGCCCTAATTATAACTCTAACCCTAACCATATCTCTAACCCTAACCCTAGCCCTAGCCCTAACCCTAGCCCTAGCCCTAACCGTAGCCCTAATCCTAGCCCTAACCCTAACCCTAACCCTGGCCCTAGCCCTAGCCCTAGCCCTAGCCCTAACCCTAGCCCTAACCCTAACCCTAACCCTAAACCTAAGCCTGGCCCTAACCCTAACCCTAGCCCTAACCCTAACCCTAACCCTAGCCCAAGCCCTAAGCCTAAACCTGAACCTAGCCATAGCCCTAGCCCTAGCCCTAGCCCTAGCCCTAACCCTAACCCTAACACTAACCCTAGCCCTAAGCCTAAACCTAACCCTAGCCCTAGCCCTAACTCTAACTCTAAACCTAACCCTAGCCCTAACCCTAACCCTAGCCCAAAACCTAACACTAACACTAACCGTAACCCTAGCCCTATCCGTAGACCTAGCCCTAGTCCTAACCCTAAACCTAGCCTTAGCACTAACCCTAGCCCTAGCCCTAGCACAAACCCTAAACCTAACCCTAACCCTAACACTAGCCCTAGCCCTAACTCTAAACCTAACCCTAACCCTAGCCCTAACCCTAACCCTAGCCCTTACGCTAACCCTAAACCTAACCCTAGCCCTAACCCTAGACCTAGCCCTTACCCTAAACCTACCCTTAGCCCTAACCCTAACCCTAGCCCTAACCCTAACCCTAACACTAACCATAACCCTAGCCCAAGCCCTAGCCCTAGCCCTAGACCTAACCATAACCCTAACCCTAAAGCTAAATCTAGCCCGAGCCCTAACACTAGCCCTAGCCCTACCCTAACCCTAACCCTAGCACTAGCCCTAGCCCTAGCCCTGGCCCTAGCCCTAGCCCTAGCCCTAGCCCTAACCCTAGACCTAAACCTAAACCTAACCCTAAACCTAAGCCTGGCCCTAACCCTAACCCTAGCCCTAACCCTAACCCTAACCGTAGCCCAAGCCCTAATCCTAAACCTGAACCTAGCCATAGCCCTAGCCCTAGCCTGAACCCTAACCCTAACCGTAGCACCAGCCCTAGCCCTAGCCCTAGCCCTAGCCCCAGTCCTAACCCTAAACCTACCCCTAGCCCTAGCCTTAGCCCTAGCCCTATACCTAACCCTAACCCTAGCCCTTGCCCTAGCCCTAGACCTAGCCCTATCCCTAACCCTAACCCTAGCCCTAGCCCTAACCCTAGCCCTAACCCTAACCTTATCCCTAGCCCTAGCCCTAGCCCTAGCCCTAGCCCTAGCCCTAGCCCTAACCCTAGGCCTAGCCCTAGCCCTAGCCCTAACCCTAACCCTATCCCTAACCCTAAATCTAACCCTAGCCCTAACCCTAGCCATAGCCCTAACTCTAACTCTAACCCTAACCCTATCCCTAACCCTAACTCTAGCCCTAGCCCTAACCCTAGCCCTAGCCCTAACTCTAACTCTAACCCTAACCCTATCCCTAACCCTAACCCTAGCCCTAGCCCTAACCCTAGCCCTAACCCTAACCTTATCCTTAGCCCTAGCCCTAGCCCTAGCCCTAACCCTAGCCCTAACCCTAAACCTAACCCTAGCCCTAACCCTAGCCCTAGCCCTAACCCGAACCCTAGCCCTAAACCTAACCCTAACCCTAACCCTAGCCCTAGCCCTAGACCTAGCCCTACCCTAACCCTAACAATAACTTTAAACCTAGCACTAGCCGTAGCCCTAGCCCTAGCCCCACCCCTAACCCTAACCCTAACCCTAGCCCTAGCCCTAGCCCTAGCCCTAACCCTAACCCTATCCCTAACCATAACCCTAGGTCTAGCCCTAACCCTAGCCCTAACTCTAACTCTAACCCTAACCCTATCCCTAACCCTAACTCTAGCCCTAGCCCTAACCCTAGCCCTAGCCCTAATTATAACTCTAACCCTAACCCTATCTCTAACCCTAACCCTAGCCCTAGCCCTAACCCTAGCCGTAGTCCTAGCCCTAGACAAAGCCCTAACCCTAAACCTAACCCTAGACCTAGCCCAGGCCCTAGCCCTAACCCTAAACCTACCCTAACCCTAGCACCAGCCCTAGCCCTAGCCCTAGCCTTAGCCCCAGCCCTAACCCTAAACCTACCCCTAGCCCTAGCCCTAGCCCTAGCCCTAGCCCTAACCCTAACCCTAGCCCAAAACCTAACCCTAACACTAACCCTAACCCTAGCCCTATCCGTAGACCTAGCCCTAGTCCTAACCCTAAACCTAGACTTAGCACTAACCCTAGCCCTAGCCCTAGCACAAACCCTAAACCTAACCCTAACCCTAACACTAGCCCTAGCCCTAACTCTAAACCTAACCCTAACCCTAGCCCTAACCCTAACCCTAGCCCTTACGCTAACCCTAAACCTAACCCTAGCCCTAACCCTAGACCTAGTCCTTACACTAAAACTACCCTTAGCCCTAACCCTAACCCTAGCCCTAACCCTAACCCTAACACTAACCATAACCCTAGCCCAAGCCCTAGCCCTAGCCCTAGACCTAACCATAACCCTAACCCTAAAGCTAAATCTAGCCCGAGCCCTAATACTAGCCCTAGCCCTACCCTAACCCTAACCCTAGCACTAGCCCTAGCCCTAGCCCTGGCCCTAGCCCTAGCCCTAGCCCTAGCCCTAGCCCTAGCCCTAACCCTAGACCTAAACCTAAACCTAACCCTAAACCTAAGCCTGGCCCTAACCCTAACCCTAGCCCTAGCCCTAGCCCTAGCCCTAACCCTAGCTCTAACCCTAAACCTAACCCTAGCCCTAACCCTAGCCCTAGCCCTAACCCGAACCCTAGCCCTAAACCTAACCCTAACCCTAACCCTAGCCCTAGCCCTAGCCCTAGCCCTAACCCTAACCCTAACAATAACCCTAAACCTAGCACTAGCCCTAGCCCTAGCCCTAGCCCGACCCCTAACCCTAACCCTAAACCTAGCCCTAGCCCTAGCCCTAGCCCTAACCCTAACCCTATCCCTAACCATAACCCTAGGTCTAGCCCTAACCCTAGCCCTAGCCCTAACTCTAACTCTAACCCTAACCCTATCCCTAACCCTAACTCTAGCCCTAGCCCTAACCCTAGCCCTAGCCCTAATTATAACTCTAACCCTAACCCTATCTCTAACCCTAACCCTAGCCCTAGCCCTAACCCTAGCCGTAGTCCTAGCCCTAGACCAAGCCCTAACCCTAAACCTAAACCTAGACCTAGCCCAGGCCCTAGCCCTAACCCTAAACCTAACCCTAACCCTAGCACCAGCCCTAGCCCTAGCCCTAGCCTTAGCCCCAGCCCTAAACCTAAACCTACCCCTAGCCCTAGCCCTAGCCCTATCCCTATACCTAACCCTAACCCTAGCCCTTGCCCTAGCCCTAGACCTAGCCCTAACCCTAACCGTAACCCTAGCCCTAGCCCTAACCCTAGCCCTAACCCTAACCTTATCCCTAGCCCTAGCCCTAACCCTAACCCAAGCGCTAGCTCTAGCCCTAGCCCTAGCCCTAGACATAACCCTAGCCATAGCCCTATCCCTAACCCTAAACCTAACCCTAACCCTATCCCTAGCCCTAGCCCTAGCCCTAGCCCTAGCCCTAACCCTAACCCTAAACCTAGCACTAGCCCTAGCCCTAGACCTAGCCCTAGCCCTAGCCCTAACCCTAACCCTAGCCCCAGCCCTAGTCATAGCCCTAGCCCTAGACCTAACCCTAACCCTAAACCTAACCATAACCCTAACCCTAACTCTAACCCTAACCCTAACCCTAGCCCTAACCCTAGCCCTAACACTAGCCCTAGCCCTAGCCCTAACCCTAACCCTAACCCTAGCCCTAGCCCTAGCCCTAGCCCTAACCCTAACCCTAACCCTAACCCTAGCCCTAAACCTAACCCTAACCCTAGCCCTAGCCCTAACTCTAACCCTAACCCTAACCCTAGCCCTAACCCTAACCCTAACACTAGCCCCAGCCCTAGCCCTAGCCCTAATTCTAACCCTAACCGAGCACTAGCCCTAGCCCTAGCCCTAGCCCAACCCTAGCCAAAACCCTAGCCCTAGACCTAACCCTAACCCTATCCCTAACCCTAACTCTAGCCCTAGCCCTAACCCTAGCCATAGCCCTAACTCTAACTCTAACCCTAACCCTATCCCTAAACCTAACTCTAGCCCTAGCCCTAACAATAGCCCTAGCCCTAACTCTAACTCTAACCCTAACCCTATCCCTAACCCTAACCCTAGCCCTAACCCTAACCCTAGCCCTAACCCTAACCTTATCCCTAGCCCTAGCCCTAGACCTAACACTAGCCCTAACCCTAAAACTAACACTAGCCCTAACCCTAGCCCTAGCCCTAACCCGAACCCTAGCCCTAAACCTTACCCTAACACTAGCCCTAGACCTAGCCCTAGCCCTAACCCTAACCCTAACCCTAACCCTAAACCTAGCACTAGCCCTAGCCCTAGACTTAGCCCTAGTCCCACACCTAACCCTAACCCTAAACTTAGCCCTAGCCCTAGCCCTAGCCCTAACCCTAACCCTATCCCTAACCCTAACTCTAGTCCTAGCCCTAACCCTAGCCCTAGCCCTAACTCTAACTCTAACCCTAACCGTATCCCTAACCCTAACTCTAGCCCTAGCCCTAACCCTAGCCCTAGCCCTAATTATAACTCTAACCCTAACCCTATCTCTAACCCTAACCCTAGCCCTAGCCCTAACCCTGGCCCTAGCCCTAACCGTAGCCCTAATCCTAGCCCTAACCCTAACCCTAAACCTAACCCTGGCCATAGCCCTAGCCCTAGCCCTAGCCCTAGCCCTAGCCCTAGCCCTAGCCCTAGCCCTAACCCTAGCCCTAACCCTAACCCTAACTTAAACCTAAGCCTGGCATAACACTAACCCTAGCCCTAACCCTAACCCTAACCCTAGCCCAAGCCCTAACCCTAACCTTGAACCTAGCCATAGCCCTAGCCCTAGCCCTAGCCCTAGCCCTAACCCTAACTCCAACCCTAACCCTAACCCTAGCCCTAGCCCTAACCCTAATCATATTCCTAAACCTAGCCCTAGCCGTAACGCTAACCCTAGCCCTAAACCTAACCCTAACCCTAAACCTATGCCTAGACCTAGCCCTCACGATAACCCTAGCCCTAGCCCTAGCCCTAGCCCTAGCCCAAGCCCTAACCCTAACCCTAACACTAACCCTAGCCCTAAACCTAACCCTAACCCTAGCCATAGCCCTAACCCTAACCCTAAACCTAACCCTAGCCCTAACCCTAACCCTAACCCTAGCCCTAGCCCTAGCCCTAGCCCTCACGATAACCCTAGCCCTAGCCCTAGCCCTAGCCCTAGCCCTAGCCCTAACCCTAACCCTAACACTAACCCTAGCCCTAAGCCTAACCCTAACCCTAGCCCTAGCCCTAACTCTAACACTAAACCTAACCCTAGCCCTAACCCTAACCCTAGCCCAAAACCTAACCCTAACACTAAACCTAACCCTAGCCCTAGCCCTAGCCGTAGACCTAGCCCTAGTCCTAACCCTAAACCTAGCCTTAGCCCTAACCCTAGCCCTAGCGCTAGCACAAACCCTAAACCTAACCCTAACCCTAACACTAGCCCTAACCCTAACCCTAACACTAGCCCTAGCCCTAGCCCTAGCCCTAGCCCTAGCCCTAACCATAACCCTATCCCTAAAGCTAAATCTACGCCGAGCCCTAGCCCTAACCCTAAACCTAACCCAAGCCCTAGTCCTAACCCTAGCCCTAACCATAACCCTAACACTAGCCCTAGCCCTAGCCCTAGCCCTAGCCCTAGCCCTAACCCTAGCCCTAACCCTAACCCTAACCCTAAACCTAAGCCTGGCCCTAACCACAACCCTAGCCCTAACCCTAACCCTAACCCTAGCCCAAGCCCTAACCCTAACCCTGACCCTAGCCATAGCCCTAGCCCTAGCGCTAGCCCTAGCCCTAACCCTAACCCTTACCCTAACCCTAGCCCTAAACCTAACCCTAACCCTACCCTAGCCCTAACTCTAACCCTAACCCTAACCCTAGCCCTAACCCTAACCCTAACCCTAGCCCTAGCCCTAGCCCTAGCCCTAATTCTAACCCTAACCTGAGCACTAGCCCTAGCCCTAGCCCTAGCCCAACCCTAGCCAAAACCCTAGCCCTAACCCTAACCCTAACCTAAGCCCAGCCCTAACCTTAACCCTAGCCCTAAACCTAACCCTAAACCTAACCCTAACCCTAGCCATAGTCCTAGCCCTAGACCAAGCCCTAACCCTAACCTTGAACCTAGCCATAGCCCTAGCCCTAGCCCTAGCCCTAGCCCTATACCTAACCCTAACCCTAGCCCTTGCCCTAGCCCTAGACCTAGACCTAACCCTAACCCTAACCCTAGCCCTAGCCCTAACCCTAGCCCTAACCCTAACCTTATCCCTAGCCCTAGACCTAGCCCTAGCCCTAGCCCTAACCCTAGCCCTAGCCCTAGCCCTAGACCTAACCCTAACCCTATCCCTAACCCTAACTCTAGCCCTAGCCCTAACCCTAGCCATAGCCCTAACTCTAACTCTAACCCTAACCCTATCCCTAAACCTAACTCTAGCCCTAGCCCTAACAATAGCCCTAGCCCTAACTCTAACTCTAACCCTAACCCTATCCCTAACCCTAACCCTAGCCCTAACCCTAACCCTAGCCCTAACCCTAACCTTATCCCTAGCCCTAGCCCTAGCCCTAGACCTAACCCTAACCCTAACCCTAACCCTAGCCCTAACCCTAGCCCTAGCCCTAACCCGAACCCTAGCCCTAAACCTTACCCTAACACTAGCCCTAGACCTAGCCCTAGCCCTAACCCTAACCCTAACCCTAACCCTAAACCTAGCACTAGCCCTAGCCCTAGACTTAGCCCTAGTCCCACACCTAACCCTAACCCTAAACTTAGCCCTAGCCCTAGCCCTAGCCCTAACCCTAACCCTATCCCTAACCCTAACTCTAGTCCTAGCCCTAACCCTAGCCCTAGCCCTAACTCTAACTCTAACCCTAACCGTATCCCTAACCCTAACTCTAGCCCTAGCCCTAACCCTAGCCCTAGCCCTAATTATAACTCTAACCCTAACCCTATCTCTAACCCTAACCCTAGCCCTAGCCCTAACCCTGGCCCTAGCCCTAACCGTAGCCCTAATCCTAGCCCTAACCCTAACCCTAAACCTAACCCTGGCCATAGCCCTAGCCCTAGCCCTAGCCCTAGCCCTAGCCCTAGCCCTAGCCCTAGCCCTAACCCTAGCCCTAACCCTAACCCTAACTTAAACCTAAGCCTGGCATAACACTAACCCTAGCCCTAACCCTAACCCTAACCCTAGCCCAAGCCCTAACCCTAACCTTGAACCTAGCCATAGCCCTAGCCCTAGCCCTAGCCCTAGCCCTAACCCTAACTCCAACCCTAACCCTAACCCTAGCCCTAGCCCTAACCCTAATCATATTCCTAAACCTAGCCCTAGCCGTAACGCTAACCCTAGCCCTAAACCTAACCCTAACCCTAAACCTATGCCTAGACCTAGCCCTCACGATAACCCTAGCCCTAGCCCTAGCCCTAGCCCTAGCCCAAGCCCTAACCCTAACCCTAACACTAACCCTAGCCCTAAACCTAACCCTAACCCTAGCCATAGCCCTAACCCTAACCCTAAACCTAACCCTAGCCCTAACCCTAACCCTAACCCTAGCCCTAGCCCTAGCCCTAGCCCTCACGATAACCCTAGCCCTAGCCCTAGCCCTAGCCCTAGCCCTAGCCCTAACCCTAACCCTAACACTAACCCTAGCCCTAAGCCTAACCCTAACCCTAGCCCTAGCCCTAACTCTAACACTAAACCTAACCCTAGCCCTAACCCTAACCCTAGCCCAAAACCTAACCCTAACACTAAACCTAACCCTAGCCCTAGCCCTAGCCGTAGACCTAGCCCTAGTCCTAACCCTAAACCTAGCCTTAGCCCTAACCCTAGCCCTAGCGCTAGCACAAACCCTAAACCTAACCCTAACCCTAACACTAGCCCTAACCCTAACCCTAACACTAGCCCTAGCCCTAGCCCTAGCCCTAGCCCTAGCCCTAACCATAACCCTATCCCTAAAGCTAAATCTACGCCGAGCCCTAACACTAGCCCTAGCCCTACCCTAACCCTAACCCTAGCCCTAGCCCTAGCCCTAGCCCTGGCCCTAGCCCTAGCCCTAGCCCTAGCCCTAGCCCTAACCCTAGCCCTAACCCTAACCCTAACCCTAAACCTAAGCCTGGCCCTAACCACAACCCTAGCCCTAACCCTAACCCTAACCCTAGCCCAAGCCCTAACCCTAACCCTGACCCTAGCCATAGCCCTAGCCCTAGCGCTAGCCCTAGCCCTAACCCTAACCCTTACCCTAACCCTAGCCCTAAACCTAACCCTAACCCTACCCTAGCCCTAACTCTAACCCTAACCCTAATCCTAGCCCTAACCCTAACCCTAACCCTAGCCCTAGCCCTAGCCCTAGCCCTAATTCTAACCCTAACCTGAGCACTAGCCCTAGCCCTAGCCCTAGCCCAACCCTAGCCAAAACCCTAGCCCTAACCCTAACCCTAACCTAAGCCCAGCCCTAACCTTAACCCTAGCCCTAAAC
>OX463227.1:160171009-160181009 GCA_949820135.1 Sylvilagus floridanus | reverse complement strand
CCACCCCTCACCAAAACCCTAGCCCTAACCCTAGCACTAGCCCTAGCCCTAACCCTAACCCTAATCCTAACCCAAGACCTAGTCCTAACCCTAGCCCTAACCCTAACCCTAACCCTAACCCTAGCCCTAGCCCTAACCCTAACCCTAACCCTAAACTTAACCCTTGCCCTAGCCCTAGCCCTAGCCCTAACCCTAACCCTAACCCTAGCCCTAGCCCTAACCCTAGCCCTAACCCTAACCCTAACCCTAACCCTAACCCTAGCCCTAGCCCTAGCCCTAGCCCTAACCCTAACCGTAACCCTAGCCCTAGACCTAGCCCTAGCCCTAGCCCTAGCCCTAGACCAACCCAGCCCTAACCCTAACCGTAACCCTAACCCTAGCCCTAACCCTAATCTAACACTAACCCTAACCCTAGACATAGCCCTAGCCCTAGCCCTAACCCTAACCCTAGCCCTAATCCTAACCCTAACCCTAACCCTAACCCTAGCCCTAGCCCGAGCCCTAGCCCTAACCCTAACCCTAACCCTAACCCTAACTCTAGCCCTAGCCCACCTTAGCCCTAGCCGTAACCCTAAACCTAACCCTAGACCTAGCCCTAGCCCTAGCACCAACCCTAATCATAACCCTAAACCTAACCCTAGCCCTAACCCTAACCCTAACCCTAGCCCTAGCACTAACTCTAAACCTAACCCTAACCATAGCCCTAACCCTAACTATAACCCTAACCCTAGCCCTATCCCTAGACCTAGCCTTAAACCTAAACCTACACTTATCCCTAACCGTAGCCCTGGCCCTAACCCTAACCCTAAAGCTAACTCTAGCCCGAGCCCTAAACATAACCCTAGCCCTAAACCTAATCCTAACCCTAGCCCTAAACCTAACCCTAACACTAACCCTAACCCTAGCCCTAGCCCTAGCCCTTACCCTAAACCTAGACTTAGCCCTAACCCTAGCCCTAGCCCTAACCCTAACCCTAGCACTAGACCTAGCCCTAGCCCTAGCCCTAGCCCTAGCCCTAGCCCTAACCCTAGCCCTAACCCTAACCCTAACCCTAACCCTAACCCTAAACCTAAGCCTAGCCCTAACCCTAACCCTAGCCCTTAACCTAACCCTAACCCTAATCCTAAACCTAGCCCTATACCTAGCCCTAGCCCTAGCCCTAACCATAAACCTAACACTAACCGTAGCCCTAGCCCTAACTCTAACCCTAACCCTAACCCTAGCCCTAACCCTAACCCTAGCCCTAACCCTAACCCTAACCCTAACCCTACCCTAGCCCTAACCCTAGACCTAGCCCTAACCCTAAACCTACCATTAGTCCTAACCCTAGTCCTAGCCCTAGCCCTAACCCTAACCCTAACCCTAACCCTTGCCCTAGCCCTAGCCCTAGCCCTAACCCTAACCCTAACCCTAGCCCTAGCCCTAACCCTAACCCTAACCCTAACCCTGCCCTAGCCCTAGCCCTAGCCCTAGCCCTAACCCTAACCCTAACCCTAGCCCTAGCCCTAGCCCTAGCCCTAGCCCTAGCCCTAACCCTAGCCCTAACCCTAACCCTAGCCCTAACCCTAACCTTAACACTAACCCTAACCCTAGACATAGCCCTAGCCCTATCCCTAACCCTAACCCTACCAAAACCTAGCCCTAGCCCGAGCCCTAGCCCTAACCCTAGCCTTAACCCTAACCCTAGCCCAAAACCTAACCCTAACACTAACCTTAACCCAAGCCCTAGCCCTAGCCGTAGACCTAGCCATAGCCCTAACCCTAAACTTAGCCTTAGCCCTAACCCTAGCCCTAGCCATAGCCTAAACCCTAACCATAGCACTAGCCCTAGCCCTAACTCTAGCCCTAGCCCTAGCCCTAACCCTAGCCCTAACCCTAACGCTAACCCTAAACATAAGCCTAGCCCTAACCTTAACCCTAGCCCTCAACCTAACCCTAAACCTAACCCTAAACCTAGCCCTAGACCTAGCCCTAGCCCTAGCCCTAACCCTAACCCTAACCCTAAACCTAGCCCTAGCACTAGCCCTAGCCCTCACCCTAAGCCTAACCCTAACCCTAGCACTAGCCCTAGCCCTAGCCCTAGCACCACCCCTCACCAAAACCCTAGCCCTAGCCCTAGCACTAGCCCTAGCCCTAACCCTAACCCTAATCCTAACCCAAGACCTAGTCCTAACCCTAGCCCTAACCCTAACCCTAACCCTAACCCTAGCCCTAGCCCTAACCCTAACCCTAACCCTAAACTTAACCCTTGCCCTAGCCCTAGCCCTAGCCCTAACCCTAACCCTAACCCTAGCCCTAGCCCTAACCCTAGCCCTAACCCTAACCCTAACCCTAACCCTAACCCTAGCCCTAGCCCTAGCCCTAGCCCTAACCCTAACCGTAACCCTAGCCCTAGACCTAGCCCTAGCCCTAGCCCTAGCCCTAGACCAACCCAGCCCTAACCCTAACCGTAACCCTAACCCTAGCCCTAACCCTAATCTAACACTAACCCTAACCCTAGACATAGCCCTAGCCCTAGCCCTAACCCTAACCCTAGCCCTAATCCTAACCCTAACCCTAACCCTAACCCTAGCCCTAGCCCGAGCCCTAGCCCTAACCCTAACCCTAACCCTAACCCTAACTCTAGCCCTAGCCCACCTTAGCCCTAGCCGTAACCCTAAACCTAACCCTAGACCTAGCCCTAGCCCTAGCACCAACCCTAATCATAACCCTAAACCTAACCCTAGCCCTAACCCTAACCCTAACCCTAGCCCTAGCACTAACTCTAAACCTAACCCTAACCATAGCCCTAACCCTAACTATAACCCTAACCCTAGCCCTATCCCTAGACCTAGCCTTAAACCTAAACCTACACTTATCCCTAACCGTAGCCCTGGCCCTAACCCTAACCCTAAAGCTAACTCTAGCCCGAGCCCTAAACATAACCCTAGCCCTAAACCTAATCCTAACCCTAGCCCTAAACCTAACCCTAACACTAACCCTAACCCTAGCCCTAGCCCTAGCCCTTACCCTAAACCTAGACTTAGCCCTAACCCTAGCCCTAGCCCTAACCCTAACCCTAGCACTAGACCTAGCCCTAGCCCTAGCCCTAGCCCTAGCCCTAGCCCTAACCCTAGCCCTAACCCTAACCCTAACCCTAACCCTAACCCTAAACCTAAGCCTAGCCCTAACCCTAACCCTAGCCCTTAACCTAACCCTAACCCTAATCCTAAACCTAGCCCTATACCTAGCCCTAGCCCTAGCCCTAACCATAAACCTAACACTAACCGTAGCCCTAGCCCTAACTCTAACCCTAACCCTAACCCTAGCCCTAACCCTAACCCTAGCCCTAACCCTAACCCTAACCCTAACCCTACCCTAGCCCTAACCCTAGACCTAGCCCTAACCCTAAACCTACCATTAGTCCTAACCCTAGTCCTAGCCCTAGCCCTAACCCTAACCCTAACCCTAACCCTTGCCCTAGCCCTAGCCCTAGCCCTAACCCTAACCCTAACCCTAGCCCTAGCCCTAACCCTAACCCTAACCCTAACCCTGCCCTAGCCCTAGCCCTAGCCCTAGCCCTAACCCTAACCCTAACCCTAGCCCTAGCCCTAGCCCTAGCCCTAGCCCTAACCCTAGCCCTAACCCTAACCCTAGCCCTAACCCTAACCTTAACACTAACCCTAACCCTAGACATAGCCCTAGCCCTATCCCTAACCCTAACCCTACCAAAACCTAGCCCTAGCCCGAGCCCTAGCCCTAACCCTAACCCTAATCCTAACCCTAAATAGGGCCCTAGCCCTAACCCTAGCCCTAGCCCTAACCCTAACACTAACCCTTGCCCTAGCCCTAGCCCTAGCCCTAGCCCTAGCCCTAACTCTAGCCCTAACCCTAAACCTAAACCTAGCCCTAGCCCTAACGCTAACCCTAGCCCTAACCCTAGACCTAACCCTAACCCTAGCCCTAACCATTACCCTAGCCCTAGCCATAACCCTAACCCTAACCCTAACCCTAGCCCTAGCCCTAACCCTAGCCCTAACCCTAAAACTAACCCTAATCCTAGCCCTAGACCTAGCCCTATCCCTAGCCCTAACCCTAACCCTAACCCTAACGCAAGCATTAGTCCTAACCCTAGTCCTAACCTTAACCCTAACCCTAACCCTAGCACGAGCCCTAGCCCTAGCCCCACACCTAACCCTAACCCTAGCCTTAGCCCTAACCCTAACCCTAACCCTAACACTAACCCTTGCCCTAGCCCTAGCCCTAGCCCTAGCCCTAACCCTAACCCTAGCACTAGCCCTAGCCCTAGCACCAACCCTAACCCTAACCCTAACCCTAACCCTAGCCCTAGCCCTAGCCCTAACCCTAACCCTAACACTAACCCTTGCCCTAGCCCTAGCCCTAGCCCTAGCCCTAACCCTAACACTAACCCTAGGCCTAACCCTAACCCTAACACTAACCCTAACCCTAGACATAGCCCTAGCCCTAGCCCTAACCCTACCCTAACCCTAGCCCTAGCCCTAGCCCTAGCCCTAACCCTAACCCTAACCCAAGTCCTAGCCCTACCCCTAGCCCTAACCCTACCCCTACGATAACACTCACCCTAAACCTAAACCTAGCCCTAACCCTAACCCTAACCCTAGCCCTAGCCTTAACGCTAACCCTAACCCTATCCCTAGCCCTAACCCTAACCCTAGCCCTAAAACCTAACCCTAACCCTAGCCCTATCCCTAGACCTAGCCCTAACCGTAAACCTACCCTTAGCCCTAACCCTGGCCCTAGCCCTAACCCTAACCCTAAAGCTAACTCTAGCCCGAGCCCGAATCATAACCCTAGCCCTAAACCTAACCCTAACCCTAGCCCTAGCCCTAGACCTAGCCCTAGCCCTAACCCTAACCCTAACCCTAACCCAAGCCCTAGCCCTAACCCTAACCCTAGCCCTAACCCTAACCCTAGCCCTAAACCTAACACTAGCATTAACCCTAATCATAGCCCTAGCCATAGCCCTAAACCTAGCAGTAGCCCTTACCCTAAACCTAGCCTTAGCCTTATCCTAGCCCTAGCCCTAACCCTAACCCTAGCGCTAGACCTAAGCATAGCCCTAGCCCTAGCCCTAGCCCTAGCCCTTGCCCTAGCCCTAACCCTAGCCCTAACCCTAACCCTAACCCTAATCCTAAGCCTAGCCCTAACCCTAACCCTAGCCCTAAACCTAACCCTAACCCTAACCCTAAACCTAGCCCTAGACCTAGCCCTAGCCCTAACCCTAGCCCTAACCCTAACCCTAACCCTAGTCCTAGCACTAACTCTAACCCTAACCCTAACCCTAGCCCTAACCCTAACCATAGCCCTAACCCTAACTATAACCCTAAACCTAGCCCTATCCCTAGACCTAGCCCTAAACCTAAACCTACACTTAGCCCTAACCCTAGCCCTAGCCCTAACCCTAACCCTAAAGCTGACTCTAGCCCGAGCCCTAACCTTAGCCCTAGCCCTAACCCTAAACCTAACCCTAGCCCTAGCCCTAACCCTAACCCTAAACCTAGCCCTAAACCTAATCCTAACCCTAGCCCTAAACCTAACCCTAACACTAACCCTAACCCTAGCCCTAGACCTAGCCCTTACCCTAAACCTAGCCTTAGCCCTAACCCTAGCCCTAGCCCTAACCCTACCCAGGCACTAGACCTAGCCCTAGGCCTAGCCCTAGCCCTAACCCTAGTCCTAAACCCTAACCCTAACCCTAACCCTAAACCTAAGCCTAGCCCTAACCCTAACCCTAACCTTAAACCTAACCCTAACCCTAACCCTAAACCTAGCCCTAGACCTAGTCCTAGCCCTAGCCCTAACCATAACCCTAACACTAACCCTAGCCCTAGCCCTAACTCTAACCCTAACCCTAACCCTAGCCCTAACCCTAAACCTAGCCCTAACCCTAACCCTAACCCTAACCCTACCCTAGCCCTAACCATAGACCTAGCCCTAACGCTAAACCTACCATTAGCCCTAACCCTAGTCCTAGCCCAAGCCCTAACCCTAACCCTAACCCTAACCCTTGCCCTAGCCCTAGCCCTAGCCCTAACCCTAAACCTAACCCTAGCCCTAGCCCTAACCCTAACCCTAACCCTAACCCTAGCCCTAGCCCTAGCCGTAGCCCTAGCCCTAACCCTAACCCTAACCCTAACCCTAGCCCTAGCCCTAGGCCTAGCTCTAACCCTTACCCAAACCCTAACCCTAGCACTAGCCCTAGCCCTAGCCCTAGCCCTAGCACCACCCCTAACCCAAACCGTAGCCCGAGCCCTAGCACTATCCCTAACCCTAAATCTAAACCTAGCCCTATCCCTAACCCTAATACTAACCCTAACCCTAGACCTAGCCCAAGACCTAGCCCTAACCCAAACCCTAGCCCTAACCCTAACCGTAACGCTAACCCTAGACATAGCCCGAGCCCTAGCCCTCACCCTAACCCTAACCCTAACCCTAACTCTAGCCCTAGCCCTAAACCTAGCCCTAGACCTAACCCTAACCCTAACCCTAGCCCTAGCCCTAGCCCTAGCACCAACCCTTACCCTAAACCTCACCCTAACCCTAGCCCTAAAATTGACCCTTACCCTAGCCCTAGCCCTAACTCTAACCATAACACTAACTTTAGCCCTAAACCTACCCTTAGCCCTAACCCTAGCCCTAGCCCTAACCCTAACCCTAAAGCTAACTCTAGCCCGAGGCCTAACCATAGCCCTAGCCCTAACACTAACCCTAAACCTAGCCCTATCCCTAGGCCTAGCCCTAGCCCTAACCCTAACCCTAAACCTAACCCTAGCCGAAAACCTAACCCTAACCCTAGACCTAGCCCTAACTCTAACCCTAAACCTAACCCTAGCCCTAAACCTAACCCTAGCCCTGACCCTAGACCTAACCCTAGCCCTAGACCTAGCCCTAACCCTAGCCCTAACCCTAACCCTAACCCTAACCCTAACCCTAAACCTAAGCCTAGCCCTAACCCTAACCCTAGACCTAAACCTAAGCCTAACCATAACCCTAACCCTAGCCCTAGACCTAGCCCTAACCCTAGCCCTAGCCCTAACCCTAACCCTAAACCTTGCCCTAGCCATAGCCCTAGCCCTAACCCTAACCCTAACCCTAGCCCTAACCCTAACCCTAGCCCTAACACTAGCCCTAGCCCTAGCCCTAGCCCTAACCCTAGCCCTAGCCCTAGACCTAACCCTAGCCCTAGCACTAGCCCTAGCCCCACCCCTAACACTAACCATAGCCCTAGACCTAGCCCTAGCCCTAACCCTAACCCTAATCCTAAACCTTGCCCTAGCCCTAGCCCTAACCCTAACCCTAACCCTAGCCCTAACCCTAACCCTAGACCTAACCCTAACCCTAACCCTAAAACTAGCCCTAGCCCTAGCCGTAGCCATAGCCCTAGCCCTAGCCCTAGCCCTAGGCCTAGCCCTAGCCCTAACTCTAGCCCTAGCCCTAACCATAACCCTAACCCTAGCACTAGCCCTAGCCCTAGCACCAACCCTAACCCTAACCCTAACCCTAACCCTAACCCTAACCATAACCCTAGCCCTAACCCTAACCCTAACCCTAACCCTAACCCTAACCCTAGCCCTAGCCCTAGCCCTAGGCCTAGACCTAACCCTAAACCTACACTTAGCACTAACCCTAGCCCTAGTCCTAACCCTAACCCTAAAGCTAACTCTAGCCCGAGCCCTAACCTTAGCCCTAGCCCTAACCCTAACCCTAACCCTACCCCTAGCCCTAGCCCTAGCCCTAGCCCTAACCCTAACCCTAGCCCAAGCCCTAACTCTAACCCTAACCCTAACTCTAGCCCTAGCCCTAACCCTAGCCCTAGCCCTAACCGTAGCCCTAATCCTAGCCCTAACCCTAAACCTAACCCTAGCCCTAGCCCTAGCCCTAGCCCTAACCCTAGCCCTAAACCTAACCCTAACCCTAACCCTAAACCTAAGCCTAGCCCTAACCCTAAACCTAGCCCTAACCATAACCCTAACCCTAGCCCTAACCCTAGCCATAGCCATAGCCCTAGCCCTAGCCCTAGCCCAAGCCCTAACCCTAACCCTAACCCTAACCCTACCCTAGCCCTAGCCCTAAACCTAATCATATCCCTAAAACTAACCCTAGCCCTAACCCTAACCCTATCCCTAACCCTAACCCTAACCCTAACCCTAGCCCTAGACCTAGACGTAGCCCTAACCCTAACCCTAGCCTTAGCCCGAACCCTAGCCCGAGCCCTAACCCTAACCCTAGCCCTAGCCCTAACCCTAGCCCTAACCCTAACGCTAACCCTAAACCTAAGCCTAGCCCTAAACCTAACCCTAGCCCTAAACATAACCCTAACCCTAACCCTAACCCTATCCCTAACCCTAACCCTAACCCTAACCTAGCCCTAGCCCGAGCCCTAGCCCTAACCCTAACCCTAAACCTAACCATAACTCTATCCCTAGCCCTAAACCTAGCCCTAGCCCTAACCCTAACCCTAAAACTAACCCTAGCCCTAACCCTAACCATAACCCTAGCATTAGCGCTAAGTCTAACCCTAACCCTAACCCTAGCCCTTACCCTAAACCTAGCCCTAACCCTAATCCAAACCCTAACCCTTGCCCTAGCCCTAGCCCTAGCCCTAAACCTAAACCTAGCCCTAGCCCTAGCCCTAGCCCTAGCCCTAACCCTATACCTAACCCTAATCCTAACCCTTGCCCTAGCCCTAGACCTAGCCCTAACCATAACCCTAACCCTAGCCCTAGCCCTAAACCTAGCCCTAACCCTAACCTTAACCCTAGCCCTAAACCTAGCCCTAGCCCTAGCCCTAACCCTAACACTAGCCCTAGCCTCAACCCTAACCCTCGCCCTAACACTAATCCTAACCTTAGCCCTAGCCCGAGCCCTAGCCCTAGACCTAGACCTAACCCTAGCCCTAGCCCTAGCGCTAACCCTAAACCTAACCCTAACCCTAGCTCTAGCCCTAGCGCTAGCCCTAACCCTAACCCTAAACCTAGCACTAGCCCTAGCCCTAGATCTAGCCCTAGCCCTAGCCCTAACCCTAACCCTAGCCCTAACCCTAGCCCTAACCCTAACCCTAACCCTAAACCTAAGCCCAGCCCTAACCTTAACCCTAGCCCTAAACCTAACCCTAACCCTAACCCTAACCCTAGCCGTAGCCCTAGCCCTAGCCCTAGCCCTAACCCCAACCCTAACCTTAACCCTAGCCGTAGCCCAGGCCCTAGCCCTAACCCTAACCCTAACCCTAACCCTAGCACTAGCCCTATCCCTAGCCCTAGCCCTAGCCCCAGCCCTAACCCTAAACCTAGCCCTAGCCCTAGCCCTAGCCTTAGCCCTATACCTAACCCTAACTCTAACACTTGCCCTAGCCCTAGACCTAGCCCTAACCCTAACCCTAACCCTAGCCATAGCCCTAAACCTAGCCCTAACCCTAACCTTAACCCTAGCCCTAGACATAGCCCTAGCCCTAGCCCTAACCCCAAAACTAGCCCTAGCCTCAAACCTAACCCTCGCCCTAACACTAATCCTAGCCTTAGCCCTAGCCCGAGCCCTAGCCCTAGACCTAGACCTAACCCTAGTCCTAGCACTACCCCTAACCCTAAACCTAACCCTAACCCTAGCCCTAGCCCTAGCCCTAACCCTAACCCTAAACCTAGCACTAGCCCTAGCCCTAGACCTAGCCCTAGCCCTAGCCCTAACCCTAACCCTAGCACTAACCCTAGCCCTAACCCTAACCCTAACCCTAAACCTAAGCCCAGCCCTAAACTTAACCCTAGCCCTAAACCTAACCCTAACCCTAACCCTAGCCGTAGTCCTAGCCCTAGCCCTAGCCCTAGCCCTAACCCTAATCCTAACCCTAACCCTACCCTAGACCAGGCCCTAGCCCACACCCTAACCCTAATCCTAAACGTAGCACTAGACATAGCCCTAGCCCTAGCCCTAGCCTAAGCCCCAGCCCTAACCCTAAACCTAGCCCTGGCCCTAGCCCTAGCCCTAG
>OX463227.1:160163509-160166009 GCA_949820135.1 Sylvilagus floridanus | reverse complement strand
CATAGCCCTAGCCCTAGCCCTAGCCCTAGCCCTTGCCCTAGCCCTAACCCTAGCCCTAACCCTAAACCTAACCCTAATCCTAAGCCTAGCCCTAACCCTAACCCTAGCCCTAAACCTAACCCTAACCCTAACCCTAAACCTAGCCCTAGACCTAGCCCTAGCCCTAACCCTAGCCCTAACCCTAACCCTAACCCTAGTCCTAGCACTAACTCTAACCCTAACCCTAACCCTAGCCCTAACCCTAACCATAGCCCTAACCCTAACTATAACCCTAAACCTAGCCCTAAACCTAGACCTAGCCCTAAACCTAAACCTACACTTAGCCCTAACCCTAGCCCTAGCCCTAACCCTAACCCTAAAGCTGACTCAAGCCCGAGCCCTAACCTTAGCCCTAGCCCTAACCCTAAACCTAACCCTAGCCCTAGCCCTAACCCTAACCCTAAACCTAGCCCTAAACCTAATCCTAACCCTAGCCCTAAACCTAACCCTAACACTAACCCTAACCCTAGCCCTAGCCCTAGCCCTTACCCTAAACCTAGCCTTAGCCCTAACCCTAGCCCTAGCCCTAACCCTACCCTAGCACTAGACCTAGCCCTAGGCCTAGCCCTAGCCCTAACCCTAGTCCTAAACCCTAACCCTAACCCTAACCCTAAACCTAAGCCTAGCCCTAACCCTAACCCTAACCTTAAACCTAACCCTAACCCTAACCCTAAACCTAGCCCTAGACCTAGCCCTAGCCCTAGCCCTAACCATAACCCTAACACTAACCCTAGCCCTAGCCCTAACTCTAACCCTAACCCTAACCCTAGCCCTAACCCTAAACCTAGCCCTAACCCTAACCCTAACCCTAACCCTACCCTAGCCCTAACCATAGACCTAGCCCTAACGCTAAACCTACCATTAGCCCTAACCCTAGTCCTAGCCCTAGCCCTAACCCTAACCCTAACCCTAACCCTTGCCCTAGCCCTAGCCCTAGCCCTAACCCTAAACCTAACCCTAGCCCTAGCCCTAACCCTAACCCTAACCCTAACCCTAGCCCTAGCCCTAGCCGTAGCCCTAGCCCTAACCCTAACCCTAACCCTAACCCTAGCCCTAGCCCTAGGCGTAGCTCTAACCCTTACCCAAACCCTAACCCTAGCACTAGCCCTAGCCCTAGCCCTAGCCCTAGCACCACCCCTAACCCAAACCGTAGCCCGAGCCCTAGCACTATCCCTAACCCTAAATCTAAACCTAGCCCTATCCCTAACCCTAATACTAACCCTAACCCTAGACCTAGCCCAAGACCTAGCCCTAACCCAAACCCTAGCCCTAACCCTAACCGTAACGCTAACCCTAGACATAGCCCGAGCCCTAGCCCTCACCCTAACCCTAACCCTAACCCTAACTCTAGCCCTAGCCCTAAACCTAGCCCTAGACCTAACCCTAACCCTAACCCTAGCCCTAGCCCTAGCCCTGGCACCAACCCTTACACTAAACCTCACCCTAACCCTAGCCCTAAAATTGACCCTTACCCTAGCCCTAGCCCTAACTCTAACCATAACACTAACTTTAGCCCTAAACCTACCCTTAGACCTAACCCTAGCCCTAGCCCTAACCCTAACCCTAAAGCTAACTCTAGCCCGAGGCCTAACCATAGCCCTAGTCCTAACCCTAACCCTAAACCTAGCCCTATCCCTAGGCCTAGCCCTAGCCCTAACCCTAACCCTAAACCTAACCCTAGCCGAAAACCTAACCCTAACCCTAGACCTAGCCCTAACTCTAACCCTAAACCTAACCCTAGCCCTAAACCTAACCCTAGCCCTGACCCTAGACCTAACCCTAGCCCTAGACCTAGCCCTAACCCTAGCCCTAACCCTAACCCTAACCCTAACCCTAACCCTAAACCTAAGCCTAGCCCTAACCCTAACCCTAGACCTAAACCTAAGCCTAACCATAACCCTAACCCTAGCCCTAGACCTAGCCCTAGCCCTAGCCCTAGCCCTAACCCTAACCCTAAACCTTGCCCTAGCCGTAGCCCTAGCCCTAACCCTAACCCTAACCCTAGCCCTAACCCTAACCCTAGCCCTAACACTAGCCCTAGCCCTAGCCCTAGCCCTAACCCTAGCCCTAGCCCTAGACCTAACCCTAGCCCTAGCACTAGCCCTAGCCCCACCCCTAACACTAACCATAGCCCTAGACCTAGCCCTAGCCCTAACCCTAACCCTAATCCTAAACCTTGCCCTAGCCCTAGCCCTAACCCTAACCCTAACCCTAGCCCTAACCCTAACCCTAGACCTAACCCTAACCCTAACCCTAAAACTAGCCCTAGCCCTAGCCGTAGCCATAGCCCTAGCCCTAGCCCTAGCCCTAGGCCTAGCCCTAGCCCTAACTCTAGCCCTAGCCCTAACCATAACCCTAACCCTAGCACTAGCCCTAGCCCTAGCACCAACCCTAACCCTAACCCTAACCCTAACCCTAACCCTAACCATAACCCTAGCCCTAACCCTAACCCTAACCCTAA
>OX463227.1:160128509-160146009 GCA_949820135.1 Sylvilagus floridanus | reverse complement strand
CCCTAGCCCTAGCCCTAACCCTAACCCTAAACCTAGCACTAGCCCTAGCCCTAGACCTAGCCCTAGCCCTAGCCCTAACCCTAACCCTAGCCCTAACCCTAGCCCTAACCCTAACCCTAACCCTAAACCTAAGCCCAGCCCTAACCTTAACCCTAGCCCTAAACCTAACCCTAACCCTAACCCTAACCCTAGCCGTAGTCCTAGCCCTAGCCCTAGCCCTAGCCCTAACCCTAATCCTAACCCTAACCCTAGACCTAGACCAGGCCCTAGCCCTAACCCTAACCCTAATCATAACGTAGCACTAGACATAGCCCTAGCCCTAGCCCTAGCCCTAGCCCAGCCCTAACCCTAAACCTAGCCCTGGCCCTAGCCCTAGCCCTAGCCGTAACCCTAACCCTAGCCCTAACCCTAGCCCTAACCCTAACCCTACCCCTAAACCTAACCCTAACCCTAACCATAAACCTAGCCCTAGCCCTAGCCCTAGCCCTAACCCTAACCCTAACACTAACCCTAGCCCTAGCCCTAGCCCTAGCTCTAACCCTTACCCAAACCCTAACCCTAGCACTACTCCTAGCCCTAGCCCTAGCACCACCCCTAACCCAAACCCTAGCCCTAGCCCTAGCACTAGCCCTAACCCTAAACCTAACGCTAGCCCTAGCCCTAGCCCTAGCCCTATGCCTAGCCCTAGACCTAACCCTAACCCTAACACTAATTGTAGCCCTAGCCCTAGCCCTAGCCCTACCCCTAACCCTAGCCCTAACCCTAGCCCTAACCCTAACCCTAACCCTAAACCTAAGCCCAGCCCTAACCTTAACCCTAGCCCTAAAACTAACCCTAACCCTAACCCTAACCCTAGCCGTAAGTCCTAGCCCTAGCCCTAGCCCTAGCCCTAGCCCTAAACCTAATCCTAACCCTAACCCTAGCCCTAGACCAGGCCCTAGCCCTAACCCTAACCCTAATCCTAAACGTAGCACTAGGCATAGCCCTAGCCCTATCCTAGCCCTAGCCCCAGCCCTAACCCTAACCCTAAACCTTGCCCTAGCCATAGCCCTAGCCCTAACCCTAACCCTAACCCTAGCCCTAACCCTAACCCTAGCCCTAACCCTGACCCTAACCCTAGACATAGCCCTAACTCTAACCCTAACCCTTACCCTAACCCTAACACTAACCCTAGCCCTAGCCCTAACCGTAACCCTAATCCTAGCCCTAACCCTAACCATAACCCTAGCCCTAGCCCTAGACCTAGCCCTAGCCTGAGCCCTAGCCCTATCCCTAACCCTAACCCTAACCCTAACCCTAGCCCTAGCGCTAGCCCAGGCCTAGGACTAGCCCTAGGCATAACCCTAACCCTAACCCTAACCATAGCCCTAAACCTAACCCTAACCCTAGCCCTAGCCCTAACTCTAACCCTAACCCTAACCCTAGCCCTAGCCCTAACCCTAGCCCTAGCCCTAACTGTAGCCCTAATCCTAGCTCTAACCCTAAACCTAACCCTAACCCTAGCCCTAGCCCTAGCCCTAACCCTAACCCTAGCCCTAACCCTAAACCTAAGCCTAGCCCTAACCCTAAACCTAGCCCTAACCGTAACCCTAACCCTAGCCCTAGCCCTAACCCTAACCCTAACCCTACCCTACCCTAGCCCTAAACCTAAACGTATCCCTAAACCTAACCCTAGCCCTAACCGTAACCCTAGCCATAAACCTAAGCCTAAACCTAAGAATAGCCCTAACACTAACCCTAGCACTAAACCTAATCCTAACCTTAACCCTAACCCTAATCCCCTAGACTTATAACTAGTCCTAGACCTAACCCTAACCCTAACCCTAACCCTAGCCCTAGACCTAGCCCTAACCCTAGTCCTAAACCTAACCCTAACCCTAACCCTAACCCTAAACCTAAGCCTAGCCCTAACCCTAACCCTAGACCTAAACCTAAGCCTAACCATAACCCTAACCCTAGCCCTAGACCTAGCCCTAGCCCTAGCCCTAGCCCTAACCCTAACCCTAACCCTAACACAAGCCCTAGTCCTAACCCTAGCCCTAACCCTAACCCTAACCCTAGTCCTAACCCTAGCCCTAACCCTAACCCTAACCCTAACCCTAGCCCTAGCCCTAACCCTAGCCCTAGCACTAACCCTAGCCCTAGCACTATCCCTAGCCCCACCCCTAATCCTAACCCTAGCCGTAAGCCTAGCCCAAGCCCTAACCCTAAACCTAACCCTAAACCTTGCCCTAGCCGTAGCCCTAGCCCTAACCCTAACCCTAACCCTAGCCCTAACCCTAACCATAGCCCTAACCCTAGCCCTAGCCCTAGCCCTAGCCCTAACCCTAGCCCTAGCCCTAGACCTAACCATAGCCCTAGCCCTAGCCCTAGCCCCACCCCTAACACTAACCATAGCCCTAGCCCTAGCCCTAGCCCTAACCCTAACCCTAACCCTAAACCTTGCCCTAGCCCTAGCCCTAACCCTAGCCCTAGCCCTAGACCTAACCCTAGCCCTAGCCCTAGCCCTAGCCCCACCCCTAACACTAACCATAGCCCTAACCCTAACCCTAGCCCTAACCCTAACCCTAGACCTAACGCTAACCCTAACCCTAAAACTAGCCCTAGCCCTAGCCCTAGCCCTAACCCTAACCCTAACCCTAACCCTAACTCTAGCCCTAGCCCTAACTCTAACCCTAACCCTAACCCTAACCCTAACCCTAGCCCTAAACCTAACCCTAACCCTAGCCCTAGCCCTAACTCTAACCCTAACCCTAACCCTAGCCCTAGCCCTAACCCTAGCCCTAGCCCTAACCGTAGCCCTAATCAAAGCCCTAAACCTAAACCTAACCCTAGCCCTAGCCCTAGCCCTAGCCCTAACCCTAGCCCTAACCCTAACCCTAACCCTAAACCTAAACCTAAGCCTAGCCCTAACCCTAAACCTAGCCCTAACAGTAACCCAAACCCTAGCCCTAGCCCTAACCCTAACCCTAATCCTAACCCTAGCCATAGCCCTAGCCCTAGCCCTAGCCCAAGCCCTAACCCTAACCCTAACCCTAACCCTACCCTAGCCCTAGCCCTAAACCTAATCATATCCCTAAACCTAACCCTAGCCCTAACCCTAACCCTATCCCTAACCCTAACCCTAACCCTAGCCCTAGACCTAGACGTAGCCCTAACCCTAACCCTAGCCTTAGCCCGAACCCTAGCCCTAGCCCTAACCCTAACCCTAGCACTAGCCCTAGCTCTAGCTCTAGCCCTAGCCCTAGCCCTAACCCTAGCCCTAACCCTAACGCTAACCCGAAAAATAAGCCTAGCCCTAAACCTAACCCTAGCCCTAAACATAACCCTAACCCTAACCCTAACCCTATCCCTAAGCCTAACCCTAACACTAACCTAGCCGTAGCCCGAGCCCTAGCCCTAACCCTAACCCTAAACCTAACCATAACTCTAGCCCTAGCCCTAAACCTAGCCCTAGCGCTAACCCGAACCCTAACCCTAACCCTAGCCCTAACCCTAACCATAACCCTAGCCCTAGCCCTAAGTCTAACCCTAACCCTAACCCTAGCCCTAAACCTAAACCTAGCCCTAACCCTAATCCAAACCCTAACCATGGCCCTAGCCCTAGCCCTAGCCCTAACACTAAACCTAGCCCTAGCCCTAGCCCTAGCCCTAGCCTTATACCTAACCCTAATCCTAACCATTGCCCTAGCACTAGACCTAGCCCTAACCATAAACCTAACCCTAGCCCTAGCCCTGAACCTAGCCCTAACCCTAACCTTAACCCTAGCCCTAGACCTAGCCCTAGCCCTAGCCCTAGCCCTAACCCTAACACTAGCCCTAGCCTCAACCCTAACCCTCGCCCTAACACTAATCCTAGCCTTAGCCCAACCCCAGCCCTAGCCCTAGACCTAGACCTAACCCTAGCCCTAGCCCTAGCGCTAACCCTAAACCTAACCCTAACCCTAGCCCTAGCCCTAGCCCTAGCCCTAACCCTAACACTAAACCTAGCACTAGCCCTAGCCCTAGGTCTAGCCCTAGCCCTAGCCCTAACGCTAACCCTAGGCCAACCCTAGCCCTAACCCTAACCCTAACCCTAAACCTAAGGCCAGCCCTAACCTTAACCCTAGCCCTAAACCTAACCCTAAACCTAACCCTAACCCTAGCCGTAGCCCTAGCCCTAGCCATAGCCCTAACCCCAACCCTAAACTTAACCCTAGCCCTAGCCCAGGCCCTAGCCCTAACCCTAACCCTAACCCTAACCCTAGCACTAGCCCTATCCCTAGCCCTAGCCCTAGCCCCAGCCCTAACCCTAAACCTAGCCCTAGTCCTAGCCCTAGCCCTAGCCCTAGCCCTATACCTAACCCTAACCCTAACAATTGCCCTAGCCCTAGACCTAGCCCTAACCCTAACCCTAACCCTAGCCATAGCCCTAAACCTAGCCCTAACCCTAACGTTAACCCTAGCCCTAGACCTAGCCCTAGCCCTAGCCCTAACCCTAACACTAGCCCAAGCCTTAACCCTAACCCTCGCCCTAACACTAATCCTAGCCTTAGCCCTAGCCCGAGCCCTAGCCCTAGACCTACACCTAACCCTAGCCCTAGCCCTAGCCCTAACCCTAACCTAAAACCTAGCACTAGCCCTAGCCCTAGACCTAGCCCTAGCCCTAACCCTAACCCTAACACAAACCCTAACCCTAGACATAGCCCTAGCCCTAACCATAACCCTAACCCTAGCCCTAACCCTAAACCTAACCCTAACCCTAGCCCTAGCCCGAGCCCTGGCCCTAACCCTAACCTTAACCCTAACCCTAACCCTAACCCTAACTCTAGCCCTAGCCTTAACCCTAGCCCTAGCCCTAACCCTAACCCTAACCCTAGCCCTAGCCCTAACCCTAGCACAAACCCTAAACCTAACCCTAACCCTAACACTAGCCCTAAACCTAACCCTAACCCTAGCCCTAGCCCTAACTCTAACCCTAACCCTAACCCTAGCCCTAACCCTAACCCTAGCCCTTACCCTAAACCTAACCCTAACCCTAGCCCTAACCCTAGACCTAGCCCTTACCCTAAACCTACCCTTAGCCCTAACCCTAACCATAGCCCTAACCCTAACCCTAACACTAACCATAACCCTAGCCCTAGCCCTAGCCCTAGCCCTAACCATAACCCTAACCCTAAAGCTAAATCTAGCCCGAGCCCTAACACTAGCCCTAGCCCTAACCCTAACCCTAACCCTAGCCCTAGCCCTAGCCCTAGCCCTAGCCCTAGCCCTAGCCCTAACCCTAACCCTAAACCTAGCCCTAAACCTAACCCTAAACCTAGCCCTAACCCTAACCCTAGCCCTAACCCTAACCCTAACACTAACCATAACCCTAGCCCTAGCCCTAACCCTAACCCTATCCTTAGCCCTTAACCTAACCCTAACCCTAGCCCTAGCCCTAACTCTAACCCACCCCTAACCCTAACCCTAACCCAAGATCTAGCCCTAGCCCTAGACCTAGCCCTAGGCCTAACCCTAAACCTAGCCTTAGCCCTAACTCTAGCCCTAGCCCTAACCCTAACCCTAGCACTAGACCTAGCCCTAGCCCTAGCTCTAGCCCTAGACCTAGCCCTAACCCTAGCCCTAACCCTAAACATAACCCTAAACCTAAGCCTAGCCCTAAACCTAACCCTAGCCCTAAACCTAACCCTAACCCTAACCCTAGCCCTAGACCTAGCCCTAGCCCTAGCCCTAACCCTAACCCTAAACCTAACCCAAGCCCTAGTCCTAACCCTAGCCGTAACCCTAACCCTAACCCTAAACCTAGCACTAGCCCTAGCCCCACCCCTAACCCTAACCCTAGCCCTAGCCCTAGCCCTAACCCTAACCCTAAACCTAAACCTTGCCCTAGCCCTAGACCTAGACCTAGCGCTAAACCTAACCCTAGCCCTAGAGCTAACCCTAGCCCTAACCCTAACCCTAACCTTAGCCCTAGCCCTAGCCCTAGCCCTAGCCCAAACCCTAACCCTAACCCTAGCCCTAGGCCTAGCCCTAGCCCTAGGACTAGCACTAGCCCTAAACCTAACCCTAACCCTAACCCTAGGCCTAACCCTAACCCTAACACTAACCCTAACCCTAGACATAGCCCTAAACCTAGCCCTAACCCTAACCCTAGCCCTAACCCTAACCCTAACACTAACACTAACCCTAGACATAGCCCTAACCCTAGCCCTAACCCTAACCCTAGCCCTAACCCTAACCCTAACCCTAACCCTAATCCTAGCCCTAACCCTAGCACTAGCCCTATCCCTAACCCTAAAGCTAACTCTAGCCCGAGCCCTAACCCTAGCCCTAGCCCTAACCCTAACCTTAACCCTGGCCCTAGCCCTAGCCCAGCCCTAGCCCTAACCATAACCCTAACCCTAACCCTAGCCCTAGCCCTCATCCTAACCCTAGACCTAACCCAAACCCTAGCCCTAAACCTAACCCTAACACTAAACCTAACACTAGCCCTAGCCCTAGCCCTAGCCCTAGCCCTAACCCTAAACCTAGCCCAAACGCTAGCCCTAGCTCTAAACCTAACCCTAACCCTAACCCTAGCCCTAGCCCTAGCCCTAGCACCACCCCTCACGCTAACCCTAGCCCTAACCCTAGCACTAGACCTAACCCTAACACTTGCCCTAGCCCTAGACATAGCCCTAACCCTAACCCTAACCCTAGCCCTATCCCTAACCCTAGCCCTCACCCTAACCCTAACCCTAACCCTAGCCGTAGCCCTAGCCCTAGCACCAACCCTAACCCTAACCCGAACACTAACCCTAGCCCTAACCCTAACCCTAACCCTCGCCCTAGCCCTAACTCTAACCCTAACCCTAACCCTAGCCCTAACCCTAACCCTAACCCTAACTCTAACCCTAAACCTAAACCTAGAGCTAGCCCTAGCACTAGCCCTAGCCCTAGCCCTAGCCCAAGCCCTAACCCTAACCCTAACCCTAACCCTACCCTAGCCCTAGCCCTAAACCTAATCATATCCCTAAACCTAACCCTAGCCCTAACCCTAACCCTATCCCTAATCCTAACCCTAACCCTAACCCTAGCCCTAGACCTAGACGTAGCCCTAACCCTAACCCTAGCCTTAGCCCGAACCCTAGCCCTAGCCCTAACCCTAACCCTAGCACTAGCCCTAGCTCTAGCTCTTGCCCTAGCCCTAGCCCTAACCCTAGCCCTAACCCTAACGCTAACCCGAAAAATAAGCCTAGCCCTAAACCTAACCCTAGCCCTAAACATAACCCTAACCCTAACCCTAACCCTATCCCTAAGCCTAACCCTAACCCTAACCTAGCCGTAGCCCGAGCCTTAGCCCTAACCATAACCCTAAACCTAACCATAACTCTAGCCCTAGCCCTAAAACTAGCCCTAGCGCTAACCCTAACCCTAACCCTAACCCTAACCCTAGCCCTAACCCTAACCATAACCCTAGCCCTAGCCCTAAGTCTAACCCTAACCCTAACCCTAGCCCTAAACCTAAACCTAGCCCTAACCCTAATCCAAACCCTAACCATGGCCCTAGCCCTAGCCCTAGCCCTAACCCTAAACCTAGCCCTAGCCCTAGCCCTAGCCCTAGCCCTATACCTAACCCTAATCCTAACCATTGCCCTAGCACTAGACCTAGCCCTAACCATAAACCTAACCCTAGCCCTAGCCCTAAACCTAGCCCTAACCCTAACCTTAACCCTAGCCCTAGACCTAGCCCTAGCCCTAGCCCTAACCCTAACCCTAGCCCTAGCCTCAACCCTAACCCTCGCCCTAACACTAATCCTAGCCTTAGCCCAACCCCAGCCATAGCCCTAGACCTAGACCTAACCCTAGCCCTAGCCCTAGCGCTAACCCTAAACCTAACCCTAACCCTAGCCCTAGCCCTAGCCCTAGCCCTAACCCTAACCCTAAACCTAGCACTAGCCCTAGCCCTAGATCTAGCCCTAGCCCTAGCCCTAACGCTAACCCTAGGCCAACCCTAGCCCTAACCCTAACCCTAACCCTAAACCTAAGCCCAGCCCTAACCTTAACCCTAGCCCTAAACCTAACCATAAACCTAACCCTAACCCTAGCCGTAGCCATAGCCCTAGCCCTAGCCCTAACCCCAACCCTAAACTTAACCCTAGCCCTAGCCCAGGCCCTAGCCCTAACCCTAACCCTAACCCTAACATTAGTACTAGCCATAACCCTAGCCCTAACCCTAGCCCCAGCCCTAACCCTAAACCTAGCCCTAGTCCTAGCCCTAGCCCTAGCCCTAGCCCTATACCTAACCCTAACCCTAACAATTGCCCTAGCCCTAGACCTAGCCCTAACCCTAACCCTAACCCTAGCCATAGCCCTAAACCTAGCCCTAACCCTAACGTTAACCCTAGCCCAAGACCTAGCCCTAGCCCTAGCCCTAACCCTAACACTAGCCCTAGCCTCAACCCTAACCCTCGCCCTAACACTAATCCTAGCCTTAGCCCTAGCCCGAGCCCTAGCCCTAGACCTAGACCTCACCCTAGCCCTAGCCCTAGCCCTAACCCTAAACCTAACCCTAACCCTAGCCCTAGCCCTAGCCCTAGCCCTAACCCTAACCCTAAACCTAGCACTAGCCCTAGCCCTAGACCTAGCCCTAGCCCTAGCCCTAACCCTAACCCTAGCCCTAACCCTAGCCCTAACCCTAACCCTAACCCTAAACCTAAGCCCAGCCCTAACCTTAACCCTAGCCCTAAACCTAAACCTAACCCTAACCCTAACCCTAGCCGTAGTCCTAGCCCTAGCCCTAGCCCTAACCCCAACCCTAACCTTAACCCTAGCCCTAGCCCAGGCCCTAGCCCTAACCGTAACCCTAACCATAACCCTAACCCTAGCACTAGCCCTAGCCCTAGCCCAAGCCCTAGCCCCAGCCCTAACCCTAAACCTAGCCCTAGCCCTAGCCCTAGCCCTATACCTAACCCTAACCCTAACCCTTGCCCTAGCAATAGACCTAGCCCTAACCCTAACCCTAGCCCTAGCCATAGACCTAACCCTAGCCCTAACACTAACCTTAACCCTAGGCCTAGACCTAGCCCTAGCCCTAGCCCTAACCCTAACACTAGCCCTAGCCTCAACCCTAACCCTCGCCCTAACACTAATCCTAGCCTTAGCCCTAGCCTGAGCCCTAGCCCTAGCCCTAGGCCTAACCCTAGCCCTAGCCCTAGCCCTAACCCTAAACCTAACCCTAACCCTAGCCCTAGCCCTAGCCCTAGCCCTAACCCTAACCCTAAACCAAGCACTAGCCCTAGCCCTAGACCTAACCCTAGCCCTAGCCATAACCCCAACCCTAACCTTAACCCTAGCCCTAGCCCAGGCCCTAGCCCTAACCCTAACCCTAACCCTAAACCTAGCACTAGCCCTAGCCCTAACCCTAACCCTAGCCCCAGCCCCAGCCCTAGCCCTAGCCCTAGCCCTAGCCCTAACCCTAACCCTAACCCTAGCCCTAGCCCTAGCCCTAGCCCTAGCCCTAGCCCTAGCCCTAGCCCTAACCCTAACCCTAAACCTAATCCTAGCCCTAACCCTAACCCTAACACAAACCCTAACCCTAGACATAGCCCTTGCCCTAGCCCTAACCCTAACCCTAGCCCTAACCCTAAACCTAACCCTAACCCTAGCCCTAGCCCGAGCCCTGGCCCTAACCCTAACCCTAACCCTAACGCTAGCCCTAGCCTTAACCCTAGCCCTAGCCCTACCCCTAACCCTAACCCTAGCCCTAGCCCTAACCCTAGCACAAACCCTAAACCTAACCCTAACCCTAACACTAGCCCTAAACCTAACCCAAACCCTAGCCCTAGCCCGAGCCCTGGACCTAACCCTAACCCTAACCCTAACGCTAGCCCTAGCCTTAACCCTAGCCCTAGCCCTACCCCTAACCCTAACCCTAGCCCTAGCCCTAACCCTAGCACAAACCCTAAACCTAACCCTAACCCTAACACTAGCCCTAAACCTAACCCTAACCCTAGCCCTAGCCCTAACTCTAACCCTAACACTAACCCTAGCCCTAACCCTAACCCTAGCCCTTACCCTAAACCTAACCCTAACCCTAGCCCTAACCCTAGACCTAGCCCTTACCCTAAACCTACCCTTAGCCCTAACCCTAACCATAGCCCTAACCCTAACCCTAACACTAACCATAACCCTAGCCATAGCCCTAGCCCTAGCCCTAGCCCTAACCATAACCCTAACCCTAAAGCTAAATCTAGCCCGAGCCCTAACACTAGCCCTAGCCCTAACCCTAACCCTAACCCTAGCCCTAGCCCTAGCCCTAGCCCTAGCCCTAGCCCTAACCCTAACCCTAAACCTAGCCCTAAACCTAACCCTAAACCTAGCCCTAACCCTAACCCTAGCCCTAACCCTAACCCTAACACTAACCATAACCCTAGCCCTAGCCCTAACCCTAACCCTATCCTTAGCCCTAAACCTAACCCTAACCCTAGCCCTAGCCCTAACTCTAACCCACCCCTAACCCTAACCCTAACCCTAGATCTAGCCCTAGCCCTAGACCTAGCCCTAGGCCTAACCCTAAACCTACCCTTAGCCCTAAACCTAGCCCTAGCCCTAACCCTAACCCTAGCACTAGCCCTAGCCCTAGCCCTAGCTCTAGCCCTAGACCTAGCCCTAACCCTAACCCTAGCCCTAGCCCTAGCCCTAACCCTAACCCTAAACCTAAACCTTGCCCTAGCCCTAGACCTAGACCTAGCGCTAACCCTAACCCTAGCCCTAGAGCTAACCCTAGCCCTAACCCTAACCCTAACCTTAGCCCTAGCCCTAGCCCTAGCCCTAGCCCAAACCCTAACCCTAACCCTAGCCCTTGGCCTAGCCCTAGCCCTAGGACTAGCACTAGCCCTAAACCTAACCCTAACCCTAACCCTAGGCCTAACCCTAAACCTAACACTAACCCTAAACCTAGACATAGCCCTAAACCTAGCCCTAACCCTAACCCTTGCCCTAACCCTAACCCTAACACTAACCCTAACCCTAGACATAGCCCTAACCCTAGCCCTAACCCTAACCCTAGCCCTAACCCTAACCCTAACCCTAACCCTAATCCTAGCCCTAACCCTAGCACTAGCCCTATCCCTAACCCTAAAGCTAACTCTAGCCCGAGCCCTAACCCTAGCCCTAGCCCTAACCCTAACCTTAACCCTGGCCCTAGCCCTAGCCCAGCCCTAGCCCTAACCATAACCCTAACCCTAACCCTAGCCCTAGCCCTCATCCTAACCCTAGACCTAACCCAAACCCTAGCCCTAAACCTAACCCTAACACTAAACCTAACACTAGCCCTAGCCCTAGCCCTAGCCCTAGCCCTAACCCTAACCCTAACCCTAAACCTAGCCCTAACCCTAGCCCTAGCTCTAAACCTAACCCTAACCCTAACCCTAGCCCTAGCCCTAGCCCTAGCACCACCCCTCACGCTAACCCTAGCCCTAACCCTAGCCCTAGACCTAGCCCTAGCCCTAACCCTTACCCTAACCCTAACCCTTACGCTAGCCCTAAACCTAACCCTAACCCTAGCCCTAGCCCTAAATCTAACCCTAACCCTAACCTTTGCGCTAACACTAACCCTAGCCCTAACCCTAACACTAACCCTAACCCTATCCGTAGCCCAAGCCCTAGCCCTAGCCCTAACCCTAGCCCTAACCCTAAACCTACCCTTAGCCCTAACCCTAGCCCTAGCCCTAACACTAACCCTAGCACTAGCCCTAGCCCTAGCCATAGCCCAACCCTAGCCCTAACCCTAGCCCTAACCCTAAACCTACCCTTAGCCCTAAACCTATCCCTAACCCTAACCCTAACCCTAGACGTAGCCCTAGCCCTAGCCCTATCCCTAGCCCTAACCCTAACCCTAACCATAGCCCTAGCCCAGGCCCAAGCCCTAAGACTAACCCTAACCCTAAACCTAGCACTAGCCCTAGACCTAGCCCTAGTCCTTGCCCCAGCCCTAACCCTAAACCTAGCCCTAGCTCTAGCCCTAGCCATAGCCCTAGCCCTAACCCTAACCCTAAACCTTGCCCTAGCGCTAGCCATAGAAATAGCCCTAGCCATAACCCTAACCCTAGCACTAGCCTCAACCCTAACCCTAGCCCTACCCTAACTCAAGCCCTAGCCTGAGCCCTAGCCCTGACCCTAGCCTTAGACCTAACCCTAGCCCTAACCCTAACCCTAAACCTAGCACTAGCCCTAGCCCTAGACCTAGCCATATTCCTAGCCCTAACCCTAACCCTAGCCCCAGCCCTAGCCCTAGCCCTAGCCCTAGACCTAAACCTAACCCAAGCCCTAGCCCGAGCCCTAGCCCTGACCCTAGCCCTAGACCTAACCCTAGCCCTAACCCTAACCCTAACCCTAAACCTAAACCTATACCTAGCCCTAGCCCTAACCCTAACCCTAAACCTAGCACTAGCCCTAGCCCTAGACCTAGCCCTAGCCGTAGCCCTACCACTAACCCTAGCCCCAGACCTAGCCCTAGCTCTAGCCCTAGCCCTAACCCTATCCCTAGCCCCAGCCCTAGCCCTAGCCCTAGCCCTAGCCCTAACCCTAACCCTAACCCTAAACCTAGCCCTAAACCTAACCCTAACCCTAGCCCTAGCCCTAACTCTAACCCTAACCCTAACCCTAGCCCTAAACCTAGCCCTACCCTAGACCTAGCCCTAACCCTAACCCTAACCCTAGCCCTAACCCTAACCCTAATTAACCCTAAACCTAGACCTAGCCCTAGCCCTAGCCCTAACCCAACCCTAGCCCTAACCCTAACCCTAACCCTAACCCTAGCCCTAGCCCTAGACCTAGCCCTAAGCCAAATCTAAGCCTATCCCTAACCCTAACTCTAGCCCTAGCCCTAACCCTAGCCCTAGCCCTAACCCTAAGCCTAATCCTAGCCCTAGCCCTAGCCCTAGCCCTAGCCCTAACCCTAACCCTAACCCTAGCCCTAAACCTAACCCTAACCCTAGCCCTATCCCTAACTCTAACCCTAACCCTAACCCTAGCCCTAACCCTAAACCTAGCCCTAACCTTAACCCTAACCCTAACCCTAACCCTAGCCCTAGCCCTAGCCCTAGCCCTAGCCCTAACCCTAAACCTACCATTAGCCCTAACCATAGCCCTAGCCCTAACCCTAACCGTAGCACTAGCCCTAGCCCTAGCCCTAGCCCTAGCCCAACCCTAGCCCTAACCCTAGCCCAAACCCTAACCCTAACCTAAGCCCAGCCCTAACCTTAACCCTAGCCCTAAACCTAACCCTAAACCTAACCCTAACCCTAGCCGTTGACCTAGCCCTAGACCAAGCCCTAACCCTAACCCTAACCCTAGCCCTAGCCCAGGCCCTAGCCCTAACCCTAACCCTAAACCTAGCCCTAGCTCTAGCCCTAGCCCTAGCCCTAGCCCTAGCCCCAGCCGTAACCCTAAACCTACCCCTAGCCCTAGACCTAGCCCTAACCCTAAACCTAACCCTAGCCCTAGCCCTAACCCTAGCCATAACCCTAACCTTATCACTAGCCCTAGCCCTAGCCCTAGCCCTAGCCCTATTCCTAGCCCTAACCCTAAACCTAACCCTAGCCCTAACCCTAGCGTTAGCCCTAACCCTAACCCTAGCCTTAAACCTAACCCTAACCCTAGCCCTAGACCAAGCCCTAGCCCTAGCCCTATCCCTAACCCTAACCCTAACCCTAAACCTAGCACTAGTCCTAGCCCTAGCCCTATCCCTAGCCCCACCCCTAACCCTAACCCTAACCCTAGCCCTAGACCTAGCCCTAACCCTAACCCTAAACCTAAACCTTGCCCTAGCCCTAGCCCTAGCCCTTGCCCTAGCCCTAACCCTTAACCTACCCTTAGCCGTAACCCTAGCCCTAGCCCTATCCCTAAGCCTAAAGCTAACTCTAGCCCGAGCCCTAACCCTAGCCCTAGCCCTAACCCTAACCCTAACCCTAGCCCTAGCCCTAGACCTAGCCCTAGCCCTAACCCTAACCGTAACCCTAACCCTAGCCCTAAACCTAACCCTAACCCTAGTCCTAGCCCTAACTCTAACCCTAACCCAAGCCCTAACCAAAGCCCTAAACCTAACCCTAACACTAACCCTAAGCCTAGCCCTAGCCCTAGACCTAAACATAGCCCTAACCCTAACCCTAAACCTAGCCTTACCCCTAACCCTATCCCTAGCCCTAACCCTAACCCTAGCCCTAGCCCTAGCCCTAGCTCTTGCCCTAGCCCTAGCCCTAACCCTAACCCTAACCCTAACCCAAGCCCTATTCCTAACCCTAGCCCTAACCCTAACCCTAACCCTAACCCTTGCCCTAGACCTAGCCATAGCCCTAACCCTAACCCTAACCATAACCCTAACCCTAACCCTAACACTAGCCCTAGCTCTAGCCCTAGCCCTAACACTAACCCTAACCCTAACCCTAGACCTAACCCTAACCCTAACACTAACCCTAACCGTAGACTTAGCCCTATGCCTAGCCCTAACCCTAACCCTAGCCCAAGCCCTGATCCTAACCCTAGCACTAAACCTAACCCTAACCCTAGCCCTAAACCTAACCCTAACACTAACCCTAACCCTAGCCCTAGCCCTAGACCTAGCCCTAGCCCTAAACCTAAACCTAGCCTTAGCCCTAACCCTAGCCCTAGCCCTAAACCTAACCCTAGCGCTAGCCCTAGCCCTAGCCCTAGCCCTAGCCCTAACCCTAGCCCTAACCCTAACCCTAACCCTAAACCTAAGCCTAGCCCTAACCCTAACCCTACCCCTAAACCTAACCCTAAACCTAACCCTAAACCTAGCCCTAGACCTAGCCCTAGCCCTAGCACTAACCCTAACCCTAACCCTAAACCTAGCCCTAGCCCTAGCCCTAGCCCTAACACTAGCCCTAACCCTAACCCTAGCCCCAGCCCTAGCCCTGGCCCTAGCCCTATCCCTAGCCCTAGCCCTAACCCTAACACTAACCCTAAACCTAGCCCTGAACCTAACCCTAACCCTAGCCCTAGACCTAACTCTAACCCTAACCATAACCCTAGCCCTAACACTAGTCCTAGCCCTAGCCCTAGCCCTAACCCTAACCCTAACCCTAGCCCTAACCCTAACCCTAATTAACCCTAAACCTAGACCTAGCCCTAGCCCTAGCCCTAACCCAACCCTAGCCCTAACCCTAACCCTAAACCAAGCCTTAGCCCTAAACCTAGCCCTAGCCCTAACCCTAACCCTAGCGCTAGCCCTAGCCCTAGCCCTAGCCCTAACCCTAGCCCTAACCCTAACCCTAACCCTAAACCTAAGCCTAGCCCTAACCTAACCCTACCCCTAAACCTAACCCTAAACCTAACCCTAAACCTAGCCCTAGACCTAGCCCTAGCCCTAGCCCTCACCCTAACCCTAAACCTAAACCTAGCCCTAGCCCTAGCCCTAGCCCTCACCCTAACCCTAATCCTTAACCTAACCCTAGCCGTAGCCCTAGCCCTAGCCCTAGCCCTAACCCTAGCTCTAGCCCTAGCCCTAGCACTAGCCCTAGCCCTAACCCAAACCCTAACCATAACCATAGCCCTAACCCTAACCCTAACACTAACCCTAACCCTAACAATAGCCCTAGCCCTAGCCCTAACCCTAACCCTCTCCCTAACCCTAGCATTAACCCTAGCCTTAGCCCTAGCCCTAACCCTAACCCTATCCCTAACCCTAACCCTAACCCTAACTCTAGCCCTAGCCCTAACCCTAGCCCTAGCCCTAACCCTAACCCTAACCCTGCCCCTAGACCTAGCCCTAGCCCTAGCCCTAACCCTTACCCTAAGCCTAACCCTTACCCTAGCCCTAAACCTAACCCTAACCCTAGCCCTAGACCTAGCCTAGCCCTAACACTTACCCTAACCCTAACACTTACCCTTACCCTATCCCTAAACCTAACCCTAACCCTAGCCCTAGCTCTAACTCTAACCCTAACCCTAACCCTAGCGCTAACCCTAACCCTAGCCCTAACCCTAACCGTAACCCTAACCCTAACCGTAGCCCTAGCCCTAGCCCTAGCCCTAACCCTAGCCCTAACCCTAAACCTACCCTTAGCCCTAACCCTAGCCCTAGCCCTAACACTAAACCTAGCACTAGCTCTAGCCCAGGCCTAGCCCAACCCTAGCCCTAACCCTAGCCCTAACGCTAACACTAAAGCTAAACCTTAAGCCCAGCCCTACCTTAAAATTAGCCCTAAACCTAACCCTAACCCTAACCCTAATCCTAGCCATAGCCCTAGCCCTAGCCCTAGCCCTAACCCTAACCCTAACCATCGCCCTAGCCCAGGCCCCAGCACTAACCCTAACCCTAAACCTAAACCTAGCACTAGCCCTAGCCATAGCCCTAGCCCTAGCCCCAGCCCTAACCCTAAACCTAGCCCTAGCCCTAGCCCTAGCCATAGACCTAGCCCTAACCCTAATCCTAACCCTAATCCTTGCCCTAGCCCTAGACCTAGCCCTAACCTTAACCCTAACCCTAGCCCTAGCCCTAACCCTAGCCCTAAATCTAACCCTAACCCTAGCCCTAGCCATAGCCCTAGCCCTAGCCCTAGCCCTAACCCTAACCCTAGCACTAGCCTCAACAGTAACACTAGCCCTAACCCTAACCCAAGCCCTAGCCCTAGCCCTAGCCCTAATCCTAGCCCTAGACCTAACCCTAGCCCTAGCCCTAGGCCTAACCCTAAAACTAACCCTAAACATATCCCTAGCCCTAGCCCTAGCCCTAACCCTAAACCTAAACCTAGCACTAGCCCTAGCCCTAGACCTAGCCCTAGCCCTAGCCCTAACCCTAACCCTAGCCCCAGCCCTAGCCTTAGCCCTAGCCCTAGCCCTAACCCTAACACTAAACCTAACCCTAGCCCTAGCCCTAGCCCTAGCCCTAACCCTAACACTAACCCTAACCCTAAACCTAGCCCTAAACCTAACCCTAACCCTAGCCCTAACCCTAACTCTAACCCTAACCAAAACCCTAGCCCTAACCCTAGTCCTAGGCCTAGCCCTAGCCCTAACCCTAACCATAACCCTAGCCCTAACCCTAACCCTAAATAACCCTAAACCTAGACCTGGCCCTAGCCCTAGCCCTAACCCAACCCTAGCCCTAACCCTAACACTAAACCTAACGCTAGCTTTAGCCCTAGCCCTAGCCCTAAGCCTAAATCTAACCCTAACCCTAACCCTAAATCTAGCCCTAGCCCTAACCCTAGCCCTAGCCCTAACCCTAACCCTAACCCTGGCCCTAGCCCTAGCCCTAGCCCTAACCCTAACCCTAACCCTAACCCTAGCCCTAAACCTAACCCGAACCCTAGCCCTAGCCCTAACTCTAACCCTAACCCTAACCCTAGCCCTATCCCTAACCCTAGCACTAACCCTAACCCTTACCCTAACCCTAAACCTAGCCCTAGCCCTAGCCCTAGCCCTAGCCCTAGCCCTAAACCTAAACCGACCCTTAGGCCTAACCATAGCCCTAGCCCTAAGCTTAACCGTAGCACTAGCCCTAGCCCTAGCC
>OX463227.1:160121009-160123509 GCA_949820135.1 Sylvilagus floridanus | reverse complement strand
GCCCTAACCCTAGCCCTAGACCTAGCCATAGCCCTAACCCTAACCCTAACCCTAACCCTAACCCTAGCCCTAGCCCTAGCCCTAGCCCTAACCCTAACCCTAACCCTAACCCTAGCCCTAGACCTAATTCTAACCCTAGCCCTAGCCCTAAATCTAACCCTAACCCTAGCCCTATCCCTAACCTTAGCCCTAACCCTAAACCTAACCCTAACCTTAGCCCTAGCTCTAGCCCTAGCCCTAGCCCAAACCCTAAAACTACCCTTAGCCCTAACCAAAGCCCTAGCCCTAACCCTAACCGTAGCACTAGCCCCAGCCCTAGCCCTAGCCCAACCCTAGCCCTAACCCTACCCCTACTCCTAACCCTAACCTAAGCCCAGCCCTAACATTAACCCTAGCAGTAAACCTAACCCTAAACCTAACCCTAACCCTAGCCCTAGCCCTAACCCTAACCCTTACCCTATCCCTATCCCTGACCCTAAATCTAGCCCTAGCCCTAGCCCTAGCTCTTGCCCTATCCCTATCCCTAACCCTAGCCGTAACCCTAACGCTAAACCTAAACCTAAGCCTAGCCCTTACCCTAACCCTAATCCTAACTCTAGCCCTAGACCTAGCCCTAGCCCTAGCCCTAACCCTAAACCTAACCCTAAACCAAGCCCTATTCCTAACCCTAGCCCTTACCCTAACCCTAACCCTAGCACTAGCCCTAGCCCTAGCCCTAGCCCCAACCCTAACCCTAACCCTAGCCCTAGACCTAGCCCTAACCCTAACCCTAACCCTAACCCTTGCCCTAGACCTAGCCATAGCCCTAACCCTAACCCTAACCCTAAACCTAGCCCTAGCTCTAGCCCTAGCCCTAACCCTAACCCTAACCCTAACCCTAGACCTAACCCTAACCCTAACACTAACCCTAACCGTAGACTTAGCCCTATGCCTAGCCCTAACCCTAACCCTAGCCCTAGCCCTAATCCTAACCCTAGCACTAACCCTAACTCTAACCCTAGCCCTAAACCTAACCCTAACACTAACCCTAACCCTAGGCCTAGCCCTATCCCTAGACCTAGCCCTAGCCCTAACCCTAAAGCTAGCCTTAGCCCTAACCCTAGCCCTAGCCCTAGCCCTAGCCCTAACCCTAGCCCAAACCCTAACCCTAACCCTAACCCTAAACCTAAGATTAGCCCTAACCCTAACCCTACCCCTAAACCTAACCCTAAACCTAAACCTAAACCTAGCCCTAGACCTAGCCCTAGCCCTAGCCTTAACCCTAACCCTAACCCTAAACCTAGCCCTAGCCCTAGCCCTAGCCCTAACCCTAGGCCTAGCCCTAACAGTCTCCCTAACCCTAACCCTACCCTAACCCTAAACCTAGCCCTAGTCTAGCCCTAGACCTAACCCTAGCCCTAAACCTAACCATAGCCCCAGCCCTAGCCCTAGCCCAAGCCCTAGACCTAGCCCTATCCCTAACCCTAACCCTAAACCTAGCCCTAAACCTAACCCTAACCCTAGCCCTAGCCCTAGCCCTAGGCCTAGCCCTAACAGTCTCCCTAAACCTAACCCTAACCCTAACCCTAACCCTAGCCCTAGCCCTAGCCCTAGCCCTAGCCCTAACCCTAGCACTAACTCTAGCCCTAGCCCTAACCCTAACCCTAGCCCTAGCCCTAGCTCTAGCCCTAGCCCTATCCCTAGCCCTAGCCCTAACCCTAACGCTAACCCTAACCCTAGCCCTAACCCTAACCCTAACACTAACCCTAACCCTAGCAATAGCCCTAGCCCTAGCCCTAACCCTAACACTCTCCCTAACCCTAACCTTACCCTAGCCCTAGCCCTAGCCCTAACCCTAACCCTAACCCTAACCCTAACCCTAACCCTAACCATAGCCCTAGCCCAGGCCCCAGCCCTAACCCTAACCCTAACCCTAAACCTAGCACTAGCCCTAGCCATAGCCCTAGCCCTGGACCCAGCCGTAACCCTAAACCTATCCCTAGCCCTAGCCCTAGCCATAGCCCTAGCCCTAACCCTAACCCTAACCCTAACCCTTGCCCTAGCCCTAGACCTAGCCCTAACCCTAACCCTAGCCCTAGCCCTAAACCTAGCCCTAAACATAACCCTAACCCTAGCCCTAGCCATAGCACTAGCCCTAGCCCTAGCCCTAACCCTAACCCTAGCACTAGCCTCAACCCTAACCATAGCCCTAACCCTAACCCAAGCCCTAGCCATAGCCCTAGCCCTGACCCTAGCCCTAGACCTAACCCTAGCCCTAGCCCTAGCCCTAACCCTAAAACTAACCGTAAACCTATCCCTAGCCCTAGCCCTAGCCCTAACCCTAACCATAGCCCCAGCCCTAGACCTCCCTAGCCCTAGCCCTAACCCTAAACCTATCCCCAGCCCTAGCCCTAGTCCTAGCCCTAGCCCTAACCCTAACCCTAACCCTAACCCTAAACCTAGCCCTAAACCTAACCCTAAACCTAGCCATAGCCCTAACTCTAACCCTAACCCTAACCTT
>OX463227.1:160116009-160118509 GCA_949820135.1 Sylvilagus floridanus | reverse complement strand
CTAGCTCTTGCCCTATTCCTATCCCTAACCCTAGCCCTAACCCTAACGCTAAACCTAAACCTAAGCCTAGCCCTAACCCTAACCCTAATCCTAACTCTAGCCCTAGACCTAGCCCTAGCCCTAGCCCTAACCCTAACCCTAAACCAAGCCCTATTCCTAACCCTAGCCCTAACCCTAACCCTAACCCTAGCACTAGCCCTAGCCCTAGCCCTAGCCCCAACCCTAACCCTAACCCTAGCCTTAGACCTAGCCCTAACCCTAACCCTAACCCTAACCCTTGCCCTAGACCAAGCCATAGCCCTAACCCTAACCCTAACCCTAACCCTAAACCTAGCCCTAGATCTAGCCCTAGCCCTAACCCTAACCCTAACCCTAACCCTAGACCTAACCCTAACCCTAGCACTAACCCTAACCGTAGACTTAGCCCTATGCCTAGCCCTAACCCTAACCCTAGCCCTAGCCTTAATCCTAACCCTAGCACTAACCCTAACTCTAACCCTAGCCCTAAACCTAACCCTAAAACTAACCCTAACCCTAGGCCTAGCCCTATCCCTAGACCTAGCCCTAGCCCTAACCCTAAACCTAGCCTTAGCCCTAACCCTAGCCCTAGCCCTAACCCTAGCCCAAACCCTAACCCTAACCCTAAACCTAAGCCTAGCCCTAACCCTAACCCTACCCCTTAACCTAACCCTAAACCTAACCCTAAACCTAGCCCTAGACCTAGCCCTAGCCCTAACCCTAACCCTAACCCTAAACCTAGCCCTAGCCCTAACCCTAGCCCTAACCCTAGCCCTAACCCTAACCATAGCCCCAGCCCTAGCCCTAGCCCTATCCCTAGCCCTAGCCCTATCCCTAACCCTAACCCTAAACCTAGCCCTAAACCTAACCCTAAACCTAGCCCTAGCCCTAGCCCTAGGCCTAGCCCTAACAGTCTCCCTAACCCTAACCCTAACCCTAACCCTAAACCTAGCCCTAGCCCTAGCCCTAGCCATAACCCTAGCCCTAACCCTAACCATAGCCCCAGACCTAGCCCTAGCCCTATCCCTAGCCCTAGCCCTATCCCTAACCCTAACCCTAAACCTAGCCCTAAACCTAACCCTAACCCTAGCCCTAGCCCTAGCCCTAGGCCTAGCCCTAACAGTCTCCCTAACCCTAACCCTAACCCTAACCCTAGCCCTAGCCCTAGCCCTAGCCCTAGCCCTAACCCTAGCACTAACTCTAGCCCTAGCCCTAAACCTAACCCTAACCCTAACACTAACCCTAACCCTAGCAATAGCCCTAGCCCTAGCCCTAACCCTAACCCTCTCCCTAACCCTAACCTTACCCTCGCCCTAGCCCTAGCAATAACCCTAACCCTATCCCTAAACCTAACCCTAACCATAGCCCTAGCCCAGGCCCCAGCCTTAACCCTAACCCTAACCCTAAACCTAGCACTAGCCCTAGCCATAGCCCTAGCCCTAGACCCAGCCGTAACCCTAAACCTATCCCTAGCCCTAGCCCTAGCCATAGCCCTAGCCCTAAACCTAACCCTAACCCTAACCCTTGCCCTAGCCCTAGACCTAGCCCTAACCCTAACCCTAGCCCTAGCCCTAGCCCTAGGCCTAGCCCTAACAGTCTCCCTAAACCTAACCCTAACCCTAACCATAAACCTAGCCCTAGCCCTAGCCCTAGCCATAACCCTAGCCCTAACCCTAACCATAGCCCCAGACCTAGCCCTAGCCCTATCCCTAGCCCTAGCCCTATCCCTAACCCTAACCCTAAACCTAGCCCTAAACCTAACCCTAACCCTAGCCCTAGCCCTAGCCCTAGGCCTAGCCCTAACAATCTCCCTAACCCTAACCCTAACCCTAACCCTAGCTCTAGCCCTAGCCCTAGCCCTAGCCCTAACCCTAGCACTAACTCTAACCCTAGCCCTAACCCTAACCCTAGCCGTAGCCCTAGCCCTAGCCCTAGCCCTATCCCTAGCCCTAGCCCTAACCCTAACCCTAACCCTAACCCTAGCCCTAACCCTAACCCTAACACTAACCCTAACCCTAGCAATAGCCCTAGCCCTAGCCCTAACCTAACCCTCTCCCTAACCCTAACCTTACCCTAGCCATAGCCCTAGCCCAAACCCTAACCCTAACCCTAACCCTAACCCTAACCATAGCCCTAGCCCAGGCCCCAGCCCTAACCCTAACCCTAACCCTAAACCTAGCACTAGCCCTAGACATAGCCCTAGCCCTAGACCCAGCCGTAACCCTAAACCTATCCCTAGCCCTAGCCCTAGCCATAGCCCTAGCCCTAACCCTAACCCTAACCCTAACCCTTGCCCTAGCCCTAGACCTAGCCCTAACCCTAACCCTAGCCCTAGCCCTAAACCTAGCCCTAAACATAACCCTAAACCTAGCCCTAGCCATAGCACTAGCCCTAGCCCTAGCCCTGACCCTAACCCTAGCACTAGCCTCAACCCTAACCATAGCCCTAACCCTAACCCAAGCCCCAGCCCTAGCCCTAGCCC
>OX463227.1:160106009-160108509 GCA_949820135.1 Sylvilagus floridanus | reverse complement strand
ACATAACCCTAACCCTAAACGTAACCCATACCCTAGCCCTAAACCTAACCCTAACCCAAGCCCTAGCCCTAAATCTAACCCTAACCCTAACCCTAGCGCTAACCCTAACCCTAGACCTAACCCTTACCCTAACCCTAACCCTAACCCTAGCCCTAGCCCTAGCCCTAGCCCTAACCCTAAACGTACCCTTAGCCCTAACCCTAGCCCTAGCCCTAACACTAATCCTACCACTAGCCCTAGCCCTAGCCCTAGCCCAAACCTAGCCCTAACCCTAGCCCTAACCCTAACCCTAAACCTAAACCTAAGCCCAGCCCTAACTTTAAACCTAGCCATAAACCTAACCCTAACCCTAACCCTAACCCTAGCCGTAGCCCTAGCCCTAGCCCTAGCACTAACCCTAACCATATCCCTAAACATAGCCCTAGCCCTGGCCCCAGCCCTAACCCTAACCATAAACCTAAACCTAGCACTAGCCCTAGCCCTAGCCCTAGCCCTAGTGCTAGCCGTAGCCCCAGCCCCAGCCCTAACCCTAAACCTAGCCCTAGCCCTAGCCCTAGCCATAGCCCTAGCCCTAACCCTAACCCTAACCCTTGCCCTAGCCTTAGCACTAGCCATAACCCTAACCCTAACCCTAGCCCTAGCCCTAACCCTAGCCCTCACCCTAAACCTAACCCTACCCCTAGCCGTAGCCCTAGCCCTAGCCCTAACCCTAACCCTAGCCCTAGCCCTAGCCCTAGCCCTAGCCCGAGCCCTAGCCCTAACCCTAACCCTAACCCTAGCCCTAACCCTAACCCTAACACTAACCCTAACACTAACCCTAGCCCTTGCCCTAGCCCTAGCACCAACCCTAACCCTAACCCGAACCCTAACCCTAGCCCTAACCCTAACCCTAACCCTAGCCCTAGCCCTAACTCTAACCCTAACCCTAACCCTAGTCCTAACCCTAAACCTAGCCCTAACCCTAGCCCTAGCCCTAACCCTAACCCTAGACCTAAACCTAACCCTAACCCTAACCCTAGCCCTAGCCCTAGCCCTATCACTAACCCTAAAGCTAACTCTAGCCCGAGCCCTAACCCTAGCCCTAGACCTAACCCTAACCCTAACCCTAGCCCTAGCCCTAGCCCTAGCCCTAGCCTGAGCCCTAACCCTAACCCAAACCCTAACGCTAGCCCTAACCAAAGCCCTAAACCTAACCCTAACACTAACCCTAGCCCTTGCCCTAGACATAAACCTAGCCCTAGCCCTAACCCTAAACCTAGCCTTACCCCTAACCCTATCCCTAGCCCTAACCCTAAACTTAGCCGTAGCCCTAGCCCTAGCTCTTGCCCTAGCCCTCTCCCTAACCCTAGCCCTAACCCTAACGCTAACCCTAAACCTAGCACTAGCCCTAGCCCTAACCCTAGCCCTAGCCCCAGCCTAACCCTAACCCTAGCTCTAGACCTAGCCCTAACACTAACCCTAAACCTAACCCTTGCCCTAGCCCTAGCCATAGCACCAACCCTAACCCTAACCCTAACCCTAACCCTAGCCCTAGCCCAAGCCCTAACCCTAACCCTAACCCTGGCCCTAACCCTAACCCTAACACTAACCCTAATCATAGAGTTAGCCCTATGCCTAGCCCTAACCCTAACCCTAGCCCTAGCCCTAATCCTAACCGTAGCCCTAACCCTAACCCTAACCCTAGCACTAAACCTAACACTAACAATAACCCCAACCCTAGCCCTAGCCCTATCCCTAGACCTAGCCCTAGCCCTAACCCTAAACCAAGCCTTTGCGCTAACCCTAGCCCTAGCCCTAACCCTAACCCTAGCCCTAGCCCTAATCCTAACCGTAGCCCTAACCCTAACCCTAACCCTAGCACTAAACCTAACACTAACAATAACCCCAACCCTAGCCCTAGCCCTATCCCTAGCCCTAACCCTAACCCTAACCCTAAACCTAAGCCTAGCCCTAACCCTAACCCTACCCCAAAACGTAACCCTAAACCTAACCCCAAACCTAGCCCTAGACCTAGCCCTAGCCCTAGCCCTAACCCTAACCCTAAACCTAAACCTAGCCCTAGCCCTAGCCCTAGACCTAACCCTAAGCCTATCACTAACCCTAGCACTAGCCCTAGCCCTAGCCCTAGCACCACGCCTCACCTAAAACCTAGCCCAAGCCCTAGCACTAGACCTAATCCTAACCCTTGCCCTAGCCCTAGACCTAACCCTAACCCTAACCCTAGCCCTAGCCCTACCCTAGCCCTCACCCTAAACCTAACCCTAACCCTAGCCGTAGCCCTAGCCCTAGCCCTAGCCCTAACCCTAACCCTAGCCCTAGCCCTAGCCCTAGCCCTAGCCCGCGCCCTAGCCCTGACCCTAACCCTAACCCTAGCCCTAACCCTAACCCTAACCCTAACCCTAACCCTAACCCTAGCCCTAGCCCTAGCCCTAACCCTAACCCTCTCCCTAACCCTAACCCTAACCCTAACCCTAGCCCTATGCCTAGCCCTAGTCCTAGC
>OX463227.1:160073509-160078509 GCA_949820135.1 Sylvilagus floridanus | reverse complement strand
AACCCTAACCTTACCCTAGCCCTAGCCCTAGCCCTAACCCTAACCCTAACCCTAACCCTAACCCTAACCCTAACCATAGCCCTAGCCCAGGCCCCAGCCCTAACCCTAACCCTAACCCTAAACCTAGCACTAGCCCTAGCCATAGCCCTAGCCCTGGACCCAGCCGTAACCCTAAACCTATCCCTAGCCCTAGCCCTAGCCATAGCCCTAGCCCTAACCCTAACCCTAACCCTAACCCTTGCCCTAGCCCTAGACCTAGCCCTAACCCTAACCCTAGCCCTAGCCCTAAACCTAGCCCTAAACATAACCCTAACCCTAGCCATAACACTAGCCCTAGCCCTAGCCCTAAACCTAACCCTAGCACTAGCCTCAACCCTAACCTAAGCCCAGCCCTAACATTAACCCTAGCAGTAAACCTAACCCTAAACCTAACCCTAACCCTAGCCGTAGCCCGAGACCTAGACCAAGCCCTAACCCTAACCCTAACCCTAGCCCTAGCCCAGGCCCTAGCCCTAACCCTAACCCTAACCCTAGCACTAGCCCTAGCCCTAGCCCTAGCCCTAGCCCTAGCCCCAGCCCTAACCCTAAACCTACCCCTAGCCCAAGCCCTAGCCTTAGCCCTATACCTAACCCTAACCCTAGCCCTTGCCCTAGCCCTAGACCTAGCGCTAACCCTAACCCTAGCCCTAGCCCTAACCCTAGCCCTAACCCTAACCTTATCCCTAGCCCTAGCCCTAGCCCTAACCCTAAACCTAACCCTAGCCCTAACCCTAGCCCTAGCCCTAACCCTAACCCTAGCCCTAAACCTAACCCTAACCCTAACCCTAGTCCTAGACCTAGCCCGAGCCCTAGCCCTAACCCTAACCCTAACCCTAACCCTAAACCTAGCACTAGCCCTAGCCCTAGGCCTAGCCCTAGCCCCACCCCTAACCCTAACCCTAACCCTAGCCTAGCCCTAGCCCTAACCCTAACCCTAAACCTAAACCTAAACCTTGTCCTAGCCCTAGCCCTTGCACTAGACCTAACCCTAAACCTATCCTTAGCCGTAACCCTAGGCCTAGCCCTATCCCTAACCCTAAAGCTAAACCTAGCCCTAGCCCTAGACCTAGCCCTAGCCCTAACCCTAACCCTAACCCTAACCCTAGCCCTAAACCTAACCCTAACCCTAGCCCTAACCAAAGCCCTAAAACTAACGCTAACACTAACCCTAACCCTAGCCCTAGCCCTAGACCTAGACCTAAACCTAGCCCTAGCCCTAACCCTAAACCTAGCCTTACCCCTAACCCTATCCCTAGCCCAACCCTAACCCTAGCCTTAGCCCTAGCCCTAGCTCTTGCCCTAGCCATATCCCTAACCCTAGCCCTAACCCTAACGCTAACCCTAAATTTAAGCCTAGCCGTAATCCTAACCCTAATCCTAAACCTAGCCCTAGACCTAGCTCTAGCCCTAGGCCTAGCCCTAACCCTAACCCTAACCCTAACCCAAGCCCTATTCCTAACCCTAAAGCTAACCCTAGCCCTAGCCCTAGACCTAGCCCTAGCCCTAACCCTAGCCCTAGCCCTAGCCCCACCCCTAACCCTAACCCTAGCCCTAGACCTAGCCCTAACCTTAACCCTAACCCAAAACCTTGCCCTAGCCCTAGCCATAGCCCCAACCCTAACCCTAACCCTAACCCTAACCCTAGCCCTAGCTCTAGCCCTAGCCCTAACCCTAACCCTAACCCTAACCCTAGCCCTAACCCTAACCCTAACACTAACCCTAACCGTAGACTTAGCCCTATGCCTAGCCCTAACCCTAACCCTAGCCCTAGCCCTAATCCTAACCCTAGCCCTAACCCTAACCCTAACCCTAGCCCTAACCCTAACCCTAACACTAACCCTAACCCTAGCCCTAGACCTATCACTAACCCTAGCCCTAGCCCTAACCCTAAACCTAGCCTTAGCCCTAACCCTAGCCATAGCCCTAACCCTAACCCTAGTGCTAGCCCTAGCCCTAGCCCTAGCCCTAGCCCTAGCCCTAACCCTAGCCCTAACCCTAACCCTAACCCTAAACCTAATCCTAGCCCTAAACCTAACCCTAGCCCTAACCCTAACCGTAACCCTAGCCGTAGCCCTAGCCCTAGCCCTAGCCCTAGCCCTAACCCTAACCCTAACCCTAAACCTAGCCCTAGCCGTAGCCCTAGCCCTAATACTAGCCCTAACCCTAACCCTAGCCCCAGCCCAAACCTAGCCCTATCCCTAGCCCTAACCCTAACCCTAATCCTAACCCTAAACCTAGCCCTAAACCTTACCCTAACCCTAGCCCTAGCCCTAACTATAACCCTAACCCTAAGCCTAGCCCTAACCCTAGTCCTAGCCCTAGCCCTAGCCCTAACCCTAACCCTAACCCTAGCCCTAACCCTAACCCTAACTAACCCTAAACCTAGACGTAGCCCTAGCCCTAGCCCTACCCAACCCTAGCCCTAACCCTAACCCTAACCCTAACCCTATCCCTAGCCCTAGCCCTAAGCCTAAATCTAACCCTAACCCTAACCCTAACTCTAGCACTAGCCCTAACCCTAGCCCTAGCCCTAACCCTAACCCTAACCCTAGCCCTAGCCCTAGCTCTAGCCCTAACCCTAACCCTAACCCTAACCCTAGCCCTAAACCTAACCCTAACCCTAGCCCTAGCCCTAACTCTAACCCTAACCCTAACCCTAGCCCTAACCCTAACCTTAGCCCTAACCCTAACACTAACCCTAACCCTAGCCCTAGTCCTAGCCCTAGCCCTAGACCTAACCCTAACCCTAAACCTACCCTTAGCCCTAACCATAGCCCTAGCCCTAACTCTAACCCTAGCACTAGCCCTAGCCCTAGCCCTAGCCCAACCCTGGACCTAACCCTAGCCGTAACCCTAACCCGAACCTAAGCCCAGCCCTAAACTTAAACCTTGCCCTAAACCTAATCCTAACCCTAGCCGTAGCCCTAGCCCTAAACCAAGACCTAACCCTAACCCTAAGCCTAGCCCTAGCCCAGGCCCTAGCCCTAACCCGAACCCTAACCCTAACCCTAGCACTAGCACTAGCCCTAGCCCTAACCCCAGCCCTAAACCTAACCCTAACCCTAAACCTAAGCCTAGCCCTAACGCTAACCCTACCCCTAAACCTAACACTAAACCTATCGCTAGACCTAGTCCTAGCCCTAGCCCTAACCCTAACCCTAACCCTAAACCTAGCCCTAGCCCTAGCCCTAGCCCTAACCCTAGCCCTAACCCTAATCCTAGCCCCAGCCCTAGCCCTAGCCCTATCCCTAGCCCTAGCCCTAACCCTAACCCTAAACCTAGCCCTAAACCTAACCCTAACCCTAGCACTAGCCCTAACTCTAACCCTAACCCTAACCCTAGCCCTAACCCTAGTCCTAGCCCTAGCACTAGCCCTAAACCTAACCCTAACCCTAGCCCTATCCCTATCCCTAATTAACCCTAAACCTAGACCTAGCACTAGCCCTAGTCCTAACCCAACCCTAGCCCTAAACCTAGCCTTAGGCCTAACCCTAGCCCTAGCCATAACCCTACCCTTAGCGCTAGCCCTAGCCCTAGCCCTAGCCCTAGACCTAACCCTAGCCCTAAACTAAGCCTAGCCCTAACCCTAACCCTTCCCCTAAACCTAACCCTAAACCTAACGCTAACCCTAACCCTAGCCCTAACCCTAACCCTAACTAACCCTAAAACTAGACCTAGCCCTAGCCCTAGCCCTAACCCAACCCTAGCCCTAACCCTAACCCTAACCCTAACCCTATCCCTAGCCCTAGCCCTAAGCCTAAATCTAACCCTAACCCTAACCCTAACTCTAGCCCTAGCCCTAACCCTAGCCCTAGCCCTAACCCTAAACCTAACCCTAACCCTAGCCGTTGCCCTAGCCCTAGACCAAGCCCTAACCCTAACCCTAACCCTAGCCCTAGCCCAGGCCCTAGCCCTAACCCTAACCCTAACCCTAAACCTAACCCTAGCACTAGCACTAGCCCTAGCCCTAGCCCTAGCCCTAGCCCCAGCCCTAACCCTAAACCTACCCGTAGCACTAGACCTAGGCGTAACCCTAACCCTAACCCTAGCCTTAGCCCTAACCCTAGCCCTATCCCTAACCTTATCCCTAGCCCTAGCCCTAGCCCTAGCCCTAACCCTAGCCCTAACCCTAAACCTAACCATAGCCCTAACCCTAGCGCTAGCCCTAACCCTAACCCTAGCCTTAAACCTAACCCTAACCCTAAACCTAGCCCTAGACCAAGCCCTAGCCCTAGCCCTAACCCTAACCCTAACCCTAAACCTAGCACTAGCCATAGCCCGAGCCCAAGCCCTAGCCCCACCCTTAACCCTAACCCTAACCCTAGCCCTAGCCCTAGCCCTAACCCTAACCCTAAAACTAAACCTTGCCCTAGCCCTAGTCCTTGCCCTAGCCCTAACCCTAAACCTACCCTTAGCCCTAAACCTAGCCCTAGCCCTAAACCTAACCCTAACCCTAGCCCTAGCCCTAGCCCTAGACCTAGCACTAGCCCTAACCCTAACCCTAACCCTAGTCCTAAACCTAACCCTAACACTAACCCTAACCCTAGCTCTAGCCCTAGACCTAAACCTAGCCCTAGCCCTAACCCTAAACCTAGCCTTACCCCTAACCCTATCCCTATCCCTGACCCTAACCCTAGCCCTAGCCCTAGCCCTAGCTCTTGCCCTATCCCTATCCCTAACCCTAGCCCTAACCCTAACGCTAAACCTAAACCTAAGCCTAGCCCTAACCCTAACCCTAATCCTAACTCTAGCCCTAGACCTAGCCCTAGCCCTAGCCCTAACCCTAACCCTAAACCAAGCCCTATTCCTAACCCTAGCCCTAACCCTAACCCTAACCCTAGCACTAGCCCTAGCCCTAGCCCTAGCCCCAACCCTAACCCTAACCCTAGCCCTAGACCTAGCCCTAACCCTAACCCTAACCCTAACCCTTGCCCTAGACCAAGCCATAGCCCTAACCCTAA
>OX463227.1:160063509-160071009 GCA_949820135.1 Sylvilagus floridanus | reverse complement strand
AACCTAGCCCTAAACCTTACCCTAACCCTAGCCCTAGCCCTAACTATAACCCTAACCCTAAGCCTAGCCCTAACCCTAGTCCTAGCCCTAGCCCTAGCCCTAACCCTAACCCTAACCCTAGCCCTAACCCTAACCCTAACTAACCCTAAACCTAGACGTAGCCCTAGCCCTAGCCCTACCCAACCCTAGCCCTAACCCTAACCCTAACCCTAACCCTATCCCTAGCCCTAGCCCTAAGCCTAAATCTAACCCTAACCCTAACCCTAACTCTAGCACTAGCCCTAACCCTAGCCCTAGCCCTAACCCTAACCCTAACCCTAGCCCTAGCCCTAGCTCTAGCCCTAACCCTAACCCTAACCCTAACCCTAGCCCTAAACCTAACCCTAACCCTAGCCCTAGCCCTAACTCTAACCCTAACCCTAACCCTAGCCCTAACCCTAACCTTAGCCCTAACCCTAACACTAACCCTAACCCTAGCCCTAGTCCTAGCCCTAGCCCTAGACCTAACCCTAACCCTAAACCTACCCTTAGCCCTAACCATAGCCCTAGCCCTAACTCTAACCCTAGCACTAGCCCTAGCCCTAGCCCTAGCCCAACCCTGGACCTAACCCTAGCCGTAACCCTAACCCTAACCTAAGCCCAGCCCTAAACTTAAACCTAGCCCTAAACCTAATCCTAACCCTAGCCGTAGCCCTAGCCCTAAACCAAGACCTAACCCTAACCCTAAGCCTAGCCCTAGCCCAGGCCCTAGCCCTAACCCGAACCCTAACCCTAACCCTAGCACTAGCCCTAGCCCTAGCCCTAACCCCAGCCCTAAACCTAACCCTAACCCTAAACCTAAGCCTAGCCCTAACGCTAACCCTACCCCTAAACCTAACACTAAACCTATCGCTAGACCTAGTCCTAGCCCTAGCCCTAACCCTAACCCTAACCCTAAACCTAGCCCTAGCCCTAGCCCTAGCCCTAACCCTAGCCCTAACCCTAATCCTAGCCCCAGCCCTAGCCCTAGCCCTACCCCTAGCCCTAGCCCTAACCCTAACCCTAAACCTAGCCCTAAACCTAACCCTAACCCTAGCACTAGCCCTAACTCTAACCCTAACCCTAACCCTAGCCCTAACCCTAGTCCTAGCCCTAGCACTAGCCCTAAACCTAACCCTAACCCTAGCCCTATCCCTATCCCTAATTAACCCTAAACCTAGACCTAGCACTAGCCCTAGTCCTAACCCAACCCTAGCCCTAAACCTAGCCTTAGGCCTAACCCTAGCCCTAGCCATAACCCTACCCTTAGCGCTAGCCCTAGCCCTAGCCCTAGCCCTAGACCTAACCCTAGCCCTAAACTAAGCCTAGCCCTAACCCTAACCCTTCCCCTAAACCTAACCCTAAACCTAACGCTAACCCTAACCCTAGCCCTAACCCTAACCCTAACTAACCCTAAAACTAGACCTAGCCCTAGCCCTAGCCCTAACCCAACCCTAGCCCTAACCCTAACCCTAACCCTAACCCTATCCCTAGCCCTAGCCCTAAGCCTAAATCTAACCCTAACCCTAACCCTAACTCTAGCCCTAGCCCTAACCCTAGCCCTAGCCCTAACCCTAAACCTAACCCTAACCCTAGCCGTTGCCCTAGCCCTAGACCAAGCCCTAACCCTAACCCTAACCCTAGCCCTAGCCCAGGCCCTAGCCCTAACCCTAACCCTAACCCTAAACCTAACCCTAGCACTAGCACTAGCCCTAGCCCTAGCCCTAGCCCTAGCCCCAGCCCTAACCCTAAACCTACCCGTAGCACTAGACCTAGGCGTAACCCTAACCCTAACCCTAGCCTTAGCCCTAACCCTAGCCCTATCCCTAACCTTATCCCTAGCCCTAGCCCTAGCCCTAGCCCTAACCCTAGCCCTAACCCTAAACCTAACCCTAGCCCTAACCCTAGCGCTAGCCCTAACCCTAACCCTAGCCTTAAACCTAACCCTAACCCTAAACCTAGCCCTAGACCAAGCCCTAGCCCTAGCCCTAACCCTAACCCTAACCCTAAACCTAGCACTAGCCATAGCCCGAGCCCAAGCCCTAGCCCCACCCTTAACCCTAACCCTAACCCTAGCCCTAGCCCTAGCCCTAACCCTAACCCTAAAACTAAACCTTGCCCTAGCCCTAGTCCTTGCCCTAGCCCTAACCCTAAACCTACCCTTAGCCCTAAACCTAGCCCTAGCCCTAAACCTAACCCTAACCCTAGCCCTAGCCCTAGCCCTAGACCTAGCACTAGCCCTAACCCTAACCCTAACCCTAGTCCTAAACCTAACCCTAACACTAACCCTAACCCTAGCCCTAGCCCTAGACCTAAACCTAGCCCTAGCCCTAACCCTAAACCTAGCCTTACCCCTAACCCTATCCCTATCCCTGACCCTAACCCTAGCCCTAGCCCTAGCCCTAGCTCTTGCCCTATCCCTATCCCTAACCCTAGCCCTAACCCTAACGCTAAACCTAAACCTAAGCCTAGCCCTAACCCTAACCCTAATCCTAACTCTAGCCCTAGACCTAGCCCTAGCCCTAGCCCTAACCCTAACCCTAAACCAAGCCCTATTCCTAACCCTAGCCCTAACCCTAACCCTAACCCTAGCACTAGCCCTAGCCCTAGCCCTAGCCCCAACCCTAACCCTAACCCTAGCCCTAGACCTAGCCCTAACCCTAACCCTAACCCTAACCCTTGCCCTAGACCAAGCCATAGCCCTAACCCTAACCCTAACCCTAACCCTAAACCTAGCCCTAGATCTAGCCCTAGCCCTAACCCTAACCCTAACCCTAACCCTAGACCTAACCCTAACCCTAACACTAACCCTAACCGTAGACTTAGCCCTATGCCTAGCCCTAACCCTAACCCTAGCCCTAGCCTTAATCCTAACCCTAGCACTAACCCTAACTCTAACCCTAGCCCTAAACCTAACCCTAAAACTAACCCTAACCCTAGGCCTAGCCCTATCCCTAGACCTAGCCCTAGCCCTAACCCTAAACCTAGCCTTAGCCCTAACCCTAGCCCTAGCCCTAGCCCTAGCCCTAACCCTAGCCCAAACCCTAACCCTAACCCTAAACCTAAGCCTAGCCCTAACCCTAACCCTACCCCTTAACCTAACCCTAAACCTAACCCTAAACCTAGCCCTAGACCTAGCCCTAGCCCTAACCCTAACCCTAACCCTAAACCTAGCCCTAGCCCTAACCCTAGCCCTAACCCTAGCCCTAACCCTAACCATAGCCCCAGCCCTAGCCCTAGCCCTATCCCTAGCCCTAGCCCTATCCCTAACCCTAACCCTAAACCTAGCCCTAAACCTAACCCTAAACCTAGCCCTAGCCCTAGCCCTAGGCCTAGCCCTAACAGTCTCCCTAACCCTAACCCTAACCCTAACCCTAAACCTAGCCCTAGCCCTAGCCCTAGCCATAACCCTAGCCCTAACCCTAACCATAGCCCCAGACCTAGCCCTAGCCCTATCCCTAGCCCTAGCCCTATCCCTAACCCTAACCCTAAACCTAGCCCTAAACCTAACCCTAACCCTAGCCCTAGCCCTAGCCCTAGGCCTAGCCCTAACAGTCTCCCTAACCCTAACCCTAACCCTAACCCTAGCCCTAGCCCTAGCCCTAGCCCTAGCCCTAACCCTAGCACTAACTCTAGCCCTAGCCCTAACCCTAACCCTAGCCGTAGCCCTAGCCCTAGCCCTAGCCCTATCCCTAGCCCTAGCCCTAAACCTAACCCTAACCCTAACCCTAGCACTAACCCTAACCCTAACACTAACCCTAACCCTAGCAATAGCCCTAGCCCTAGCCCTAACCCTAACCCTCTCCCTAACCCTAACCTTACCCTCGCCCTAGCCCTAGGACTAACCCTAACCCTATCCCTAAACCTAACCCTAACCATAGCCCTAGCCCAGGCCCCAGCCTTAACCCTAACCCTAACCCTAAACCTAGCACTAGCCCTAGCCATAGCCCTAGCCCTAGACCCAGCCGTAACCCTAAACCTATCCCTAGCCCTAGCCCTAGCCATAGCCCTAGCCCTAAACCTAACCCTAACCCTAACCCTTGCCCTAGCCCTAGACCTAGCCCTAACCCTAACCCTAGCCCTAGCCCTAGCCCTAGGCCTAGCCCTAACAGTCTCCCTAAACCTAACCCTAACCCTAACCATAAACCTAGCCCTAGCCCTAGCCCTAGCCATAACCCTAGCCCTAACCCTAACCATAGCCCCAGACCTAGCCCTAGCCCTATCCCTAGCCCTAGCCCTATCCCTAACCCTAACCCTAAACCTAGCCCTAAACCTAACCCTAACCCTAGCCCTAGCCCTAGCCCTAGGCCTAGCCCTAACAATCTCCCTAACCCTAACCCTAACCCTAACCCTAGCTCTAGCCCTAGCCCTATCCCTAGCCCTAACCCTAGCACTAACTCTAGCCCTAGCCCTAATCCTAACCCTAGCCGTAGCCCTAGCCCTAGCCCTAGCCCTATCCCTAGCCCTAGCCCTAACCCTAACCCTAATCTAACCCTAGCCCTAACCCTAACCCTAACACTAACCCTAACCCTAGCAATAGCCCTAGCCCTAGCCCTAACCTAACCCTCTCCCTAACCCTAACCTTACCCTAGCCATAGCCCTAGCCCAAACCCTAACCCTAACCCTAACCCTAACCCTAACCATAGCCCTAGCCCAGGCCCCAGCCCTAACCCTAACCCTAACCCTAAACCTAGCACTAGCCCTAGACATAGCCCTAGCCCTAGACCCAGCCGTAACCCTAAACCTATCCCTAGCCCTAGCCCTAGCCATAGCCCTAGCCCTAACCCTAACCCTAACCCTAACCCTAACCCTTGCCCTAGCCCTAGACCTAGCCCTAACCCTAACCCTAGCCCTAGCCCTAAACCTAGCCCTAAACATAACCCTAACCCTAACCCTAGCCATAGCACTAGCCCTAGCCCTAGCCCTAACCCTAACCCTAGCACTAGCCTCAACCCTAACCATAGCCCTAACCCTAACCCAAGCCCCAGCCCTAGCCCTAGCCCTAGCCCTAGCCCTAACCCTAATCCTAGCCCAAGCCCTAGACCTCCCTAGCCCTAGCCCTAACCCTAAACCTATCCCCAGCCCTAGCCCTAGTCCTAGCCCTAGCCCTAACCCTAACCCTAACCCTAAACCTAGCCCTAAACCTAACCCTAAACCTAGCCCTAGCCCTAACTCTAACCCTAACCCTAACCTTAGCCCTAACCCAAGCCCTAGACCTAGCCCTAGCCCTAACCCTAACCATAACCCTAGCCCTAACCCTAACCCTAAATAACCCTAAACCTAGACCTAGCCCTAGCCCTAGCCCTAACCCAACCCTAGCCCTAACCCTAACCCTAACCCTAACCCTAGCCCTAGCCCTAGCCCTAGCCCTAACCCTAACCCTAACCCTAACCCTAGCCCTAAACCTAATTCTAACCCTAGCCCTAGCCCTAACTCTGACCCTAACCCTAACCCTAGCCCTATCCCTAACCCTAGCCCTAACCCTAAACCTAACCCTAACCTTAGCCCTAGCCCTAGCCCTAGCCCTAACCCTAAAACTACCCTTAGCCCTAACCAAAGCCCTAGCCCTAACCCTAACCGTAGCACTAGCCCTAGCCCTAGCCCTAGCCCAACCCTAGCCCTAACCCTACCCCTAACCCTAACCCTAACCTAAGCCCAGCCCTAACATTAACCCTAGCAGTAAACCTAACCCTAAACCTAACCCAAACCCTAGCCGTAGCCCGAGACCTAGACCAAGCCCTAACCCTAACCCTAACCCTAGCCCTAGCCCAGGCCCTAGCCCTAACCCTAACCCTAACCCTAGCACTAGCCCTAGCCCTAGCCCTAGCCCAAGCCCTTGCCCCAGCCCTAACCCTAAACCTACCCCTTGCCCAAGCCCTAGACCTAGCACTAACCCTAACCCTAACCCTAACCCCAGCCCTAAACCTAACCCTAACCCTAACCCTAGTCCTAGACCTAGCCCAAGCCCTAGCCCTAACCCTAACCCTAAACCTAACCCTAAACCTAGCACTAGCCCTAGCCCTAGCCCTAGCCCCACCCCTAACCCTAACCCTAACCCTAGCCCTAGCCCTAGCCCTAACCCTAACCCTAAACCTAAACCTTGTCCTAGCCCTAGCCCTTGCCCTAGCCCTAACCCTAAACCTATCCTTAGCCGTAACCCTAGGCCTAGCCCTATCCCTAACCCTAAAGCTAACCATAGCCCTAGCCCTAGACCTAGCCCTAGCCCTAACCCTAACCCTAACCCTAACCCTAGCCCTAAACCTAACCCTAACCCTAGCCCTTGCCCTAACTCTAACCCTAACCTAACCCTAGCCCTAACCAAAGCCCTAAAACTAACGCTAACACTAACCCTAACCCTAGCCCTAGCCCTAGACCTAAACCTAGCCCTAGCCCTAACCCTAAACCTAGCCTTACCCCTAACCCTATCCCTAGCCCTAACCCTAACCCTAGCCCTAGCCCTAGCCCTAGCTCTTGCCCTAGCCATATCCCTAACCCTAGCCCTAACCTAACGCTAACCCTAAACCTAAGCCTAGCCGTAATCCTAACCCTAATCCTAAACCTAGCCCTAGACCTAGCTCTAGCCCTAGCCCTAGCCCTAACCCTAACCCTATTCCTAACCCTAAAGCTAACCATAACCCTAACACTAACCCTAACCGTAGACTTAGCCCTATGCCTAGCCCTAACCCTAACCCTACCCCTAACCCTAACCCTAACAATAACCCTAACCGTAGACTTAGCCCTATGCCTAGCCCTAACCCTAACCCTAGCCCTAGCCCTAATCCTAACCCTAGCCCTAACCCTAACCCTAAATAACCCTAAACCTAGACCTAGCCCTAGCCCTAGCCCTAACCCAACCCTAGCCCTAACCCTAACACTAACCCTAACCCTAGCCCTAGCCCTAGAACTAGCCCTAACCCTAACCCTAACCCTAGCACTAGCCCTAGCCCTAGCCCTAGCCCTAGCCCCACCCCTAACCCTAACCCTAGCCCTAGACCTAGCCCTAACCTTAACCCTAACCCAAACCCTTGCCCTAGCCCTAGCCATAGCCCCAACCCTAACGCTAACCCTAACCCTAACCCTAACTCTAGCCCTAGCTCTAGCCCTAGACCTAACCCTAACCCTAACCCTAGCCCTAACCATAACCCTAACACTAACCCTAACCGTAGACTTAGCCCTATGCCTAGCCCTAACCCTAACCCTAGCCCTAACGCTAAACCTAATCCTAGCCCTAACCCTAACTCTACCCCTAAACCTAACCCTAAAACTAACCCTAAACCTAGCCCTAGACCAAGCCCTAGCCCTAGCCCAAACCCTAAACCTAACCCTAAACCTAGCCCTAGCCGTAGCCCTAGCCCTAATCCTAGCCCTAACCCTAACCCTAGCCCCAGCCCTAGACCTAGCCCTATCCCTAGCAATAACCATAACCCTAACCCTAACCCTAAACCTAGCCCTAACCCTAGTCCTAGCCCTAGCCCTAGCCCT
>OX463227.1:160038509-160041009 GCA_949820135.1 Sylvilagus floridanus | reverse complement strand
CCCTAGCCCTAACCCTAACCCTAACCCAAAACCTAACCCTAACCCTAACCATAACCCTAGCCCTAGCCCAGGTCCTAGCCCTAACCCTAACCCTAACCCTAGCACTAGCCCGAGCCCTAGCCCTAGCCCCAGCCCTAACCCTAAACCTACCCCTAGCCCTAGCCCTAGCCCTATACCTAACCCTAAACCTACCCCTAGCCCTAGCCCTAGCCCTATACCTAACCCTAACCCTAGCCCTTGCCCTAGCCCTAGACCTAGCCCTAACCCTAACCCTAACCCTAGCCCTAGCCCTAACCCTAGCCCTAAACCTAACCTTATCCCTAGCCCTAGACCTAGCCCTAACCCTAAACCTAGCCCTAAACCTAACCCTAACCCTAGCCCTAGTACTAACTCTAACCCTAACCCTAACCCTAGCCCTAACCCTAACCCTATCCCTAAACCTAACCCTAACCCTAACCCTAGCCCTAACCCTAATCCTAACACTAACCCTAAACCTAGCCCTAGCCCTAGACCTAGCCCTAACCCTAACCCTAACCCTAGCCCTAACCCTAACCCTAACCCTAACCCTAGCCCTAGCCCTAGCCCTAGCCCTAACCCTAACCCTAACCCTAACTCTAGCCCTAACCCTAACCCTAGCCATAGCCCTAACCCTAACCCTAGCCCTAGCCCTAGCCCTAGACCTAACCCTAACCCTAAACGTACCCTTACCCTAGCCCTAAACCTAAACCTAATCCAAGCCCTAGCCCTAACTCTAACCCTAACCCTAACCCTAGCGCTAACCCTAAACCTAGACCTAACCCTTACCCTAACCCTAACCCTAACCCTAGTCCTAGCCCTAGCCCTTGCCCTAGCCCTAACCCTAAAAGTACCCTTAGCCCTAACCCTAGCCCTAGCCCTAAGACTAATTCTAGCACTAGCCCTAGCCCTAGCCCTAGCCCAATCCTAGCCCTAACCCTAGCCCTAACCCTAACTCTAAACCTAAACCTAAGCCCAGCCCTAGCCTTAAACCTAGCCCTAAACCTAACCCTAACCCTAACCCTAGCCGTAGCCCTAGACCTAGCTCTAGCCCTAACCCTAACCCTAACCCTAACCATAGCCCTAGCCCTGGACCCAGCCCTAACCCTAAACCTAAACCTAAACCTAGCACTAGCCCTAGCCCTAGCCCTAGCCCTAGCCCCAGCCATAAACCTAAACCTAAACCTAGCCCTAGCCCTAGCCGTAGCCCTAACCCTAAACCTAACCGTAGCCCTAACCCTAACCCTAACCCTTGCCCTAGACCTAGCACTAGCCCTAACCCTAACCCTAACCCTAGTCCTATCCCTAACCCTAGCCCTAAACCTAACCCTAAACCTAGCCCTAGCCCTAACCCTAACCCTAGCCCTAGCCCTAGCCCTATACTTAACCCTAATCCTAGCCCTAACCCTAACCCTAGCCCTAGCCCTAACCCTAACCCTAACCCTAGCCCTAACCCTAATCCTAACACTAACCCTAAACCTAGCCCTAGCCCTAGCCCTAGCCCTAACCCTAACCCTAACCCTAGCCCTAACCCTAACCCTATCCTTAACCCTAGCCCTAGCCCTAGCCCTAGCCCTAACCCTAACCCTAACCCTAACTCTAGGCCTAACCCTAACCCTAGCCATAGCGCTAACCCTAACCCTAGCCCTAGCCCTAGCCCTAGACCTAACCCTAACCCTAAACGTAACCATTACCCTAGCCCTAAACCTAACCCTAATCCAAGCCCTAGCCCTAACTCTAACCCTAACCCTAACCCTAGCGCTAACCCTAACCCTAGACCTAACCCTAACCCTAACCCTAACCCTAACCCTAGACCTAAACCTAACCCTAACCCTAGCCCTAGCCCTAACTCTAACCCTAACCCTAACCCTAGCCCTAACCCTAACCCTAGCCCTAACCCTAACCCTAAACCTAACCTAACCCTAACACTAACAATAAACCTCGCCCTAGCCCTAGCCCTAGCCCTAACCCTAACCTTAAACCTAGCCCTAAACCTCACCCTAGCCCTAACCCTAACCCTAACCCTAGCCCTAAACCTAGCCCTAGCCCTAGCCCTAACCCTAACCCTAACCCTAGCCCTAGCCCTAGCCCTATCCCTAGCTCTAGCCCTAGCTCTACACCTAACCCTAACCCTAGCCCTAACCATAACCCTAAAACTAACCCTAACCCTAAACCTAACTCTAGCCCTAGCCCTAACCCTAGCCCTAGCTCTAACCCTAACCCTAACCCTAACCCTAACCCTAACCCTAACCCTAACCCTAACCCTAAACCTTGCCCTAGCCCTAGACCTAGCCCTAACACTAACCCTAACCCAAGCCCTAGCCGTAACCCTAGCCCTAAACCTAACCTTAACCCTAACCCTAACCCTAGCCCTAGTCCTAACCCTAGCCCTAACCCTAGCCCTAGCACTAGCCCTAACCCTAATCCTAACCCTAACTCTAGCCCTAACCCTAACCCTAGCCCTAAACCTAACCCTAACTCTAAC
>OX463227.1:160018509-160028509 GCA_949820135.1 Sylvilagus floridanus | reverse complement strand
CCCTAGCCCTAGCCCTAAACCTAACCCTAACCCTAACCCTAAACCTAGCACTAGCCCTAGCCCTAGCCCTAGCCCTAGCCCCACCCCTAACCCTAACCATAACCCTAGCCCTAGCCCTAGCCCTAGCCCTACACTAACCCTATCCCTAACCCTAACCCTATCCCTAACCCTAACCCTACCCCTAGCCCTAACCCTAGCCCTAGCCCTAACTGTAGCCCTAATCCTAGCCCTAACACTAACCCTAACCCTGGCCCTAGCCCTAGCCCTAGCCCTAGCCCTAGCCCTAACCCTAGCCCTAACCCTAACCCTAACCCTAAACCTAAGCCTAGCCCTAACCATAACCCTAGCCCTAACCCTAACCCTAACTCTAGCCCAAGCCCTAACCCTAACCCTATCTCTAACCCTAACCCTAGCCCTAGCCCTAACCCTAGCCCTTGCCCTAACCGTAGCCCTAGCCCTAACCGTAGCAATAATCCTAGCCCTAACCCTAACCCTAACCCTGGCCCTAGCCCTAGCCCTAGCCCTAGCCCTAACCCTAGCCCTAACCCTAACCTAACCCTAAAACTAAGCCTAGACCTAACCCTAACCCTAACCCTAGCCCTAACCCTAACCCTAACCCTAGCCCAAGCCCTAACCCTAACCCTGAACCTAGCCATAGCCCTAGCCCTAGCCCTAGCCCTAGCCCTAACCCTAACTCTAACCCTAACCCTAACCCTAGCCCTAGCCCTAACCCTAATCATATCCCTAAACCTAACCCTAGCCGTAACGCTAACCCTAGCCCTAAACCTAACCCTAACCCTAACCCTAAACCTATGCCTAGCCCTAGCCCTCACGATAACCCTAGCCCTAGCCCTAGCCCTAGCCCTAGCCCAAGCCCTAACCCTAACCCTAACACTAACCCTAGCGCTAAACCTAACCCTAACCCTAGCCCTAGCCCTAACTCTAACCCTAAACCTAACCCTAGCCCTAACCCTAACCCTAACCCTAGCCCTAGCCCTAGCCCTAACCCTCACGATAACCCTAGCCCTAGCCCTAGCCCTAACCCTAGCCCTAACGCTAACCCTAACACAAACCCTAGCCCTAAGCCTAACCCTAACCCTAGCCCTAGCCCTAACACTAACCCTAAACCTAACCCTAGCCCTAAACCTAACCCTAGACCAAAACCTAACCCTAACACTAACCCTAACCCTAGCTCTAGCCCTAGCCGTAGACCTAGCCCTAGTCCTAACCCTAAACCTAGCCTTAGCCCTAACCCTAGCTCTAGCCCTAACACAAACCCTAGCACAAGCCCTAGCCCTAGCTCTAGCCCTAGCCCTAGCACTAACCCTAGCCCTAACCCTAACGCTAACCCTAAACCTAAGCCTAGCCCTAACCCTAACCCTAGCCCTAAACCTAACCCTAACCCTAACCCTAACCCTAGCAGTAGGCCTAGCCCTAGCCCTAGCCCTAACCCTAAACCTAACCCAAGCCCTAGTCCTAACCCTAGCCCTAACCATAACCCTAACACTAGCCCTAGCCCTAGCCCTAGCCCTATCCCCACCCCTAACCCTAACCCTAACCCTCGCCCTAGCCCTAGCCCTAACACTAACCCTAACCCAAACCCTTGCCCTAGCCCTAGCCCTAGCCCTAACCGTAACCCTAACCCTAGCCCTGGCCCTAACCCTAGCCCTAACCCTAACCCTAACCCTAACCCTAGCCCTAGCCCTAGCCCTAGCCTTAGCCCTAACCCTAACCCTAACCCTAACCCTAACCCTAACCCTAACCATAGCCCTAGCCCTGGCCTCTGCCCTAACCCTAACACTAAACCTAAACCTAGCACTAGCCCTAGCCCTAACCGTAGCCCTAATCCTAGCCCTAACCCTAACCCTAACCCTGGCCCTAACCCTAGCCCTAACCCTAACCCTAACCCTAACCCTAGCCCTAGCCCTAGCCCTAGCCCCAGCCCTAACCCTAAACCTAGCCCTAGCCCTAGCCCTAGCCCTAGCCCTAGCCCTAGCCCAACCCTAGCGCTAACCCTAGCCCTAACCCTAACCCTAACCTAAGCCCAGCCCTAACCTTAACCCTAGCCCTAAACCTAACCCTAAATCTAACCCTAAACCTAGCCCTAGTCCTAGCTCTAGCCCTAGCCCTAGCCCTAACCCTAGCCCTAACCCTAACGCTAACCCTAAACCTAAGCCTAGCCCTAACCCTAACCCTAGCCCTAAACCTAACCCTAACCCTAACCCTAACCCTAGCCCTAGCCCTAGCCCTAGCACTAGCCCTCACGATAACCCTAGCCCTAGCCCTAGCCCTAACCCTAGCCCTAACACTAACCTAACACTAACCCTAGCCCTAAGCCTAACCTTAACCCAAGCCCTAGCCCTAATTCTAACCCTAAACCTAACCCTAGCCCTAGCCCTAACCCTAACCCTAACCCAAAACCTAACCCTAACCCTAACCATAACCCTAGCCCTAGCCCAGGTCCTAGCCCTAACCCTAACCCTAACCCTAGCACTAGCCCGAGCCCTAGCCCTAGCCCCAGCCCTAACCCTAAACCTACCCCTAGCCCTAGCCCTAGCCCTATACCTAACCCTAACCCTAGCCCTTGCCCTAGCCCTAGACCTAGCCCTAACCCTAACCCTAACCCTAGCCCTAGCCCTAACCCTAGCCCTAAACCTAACCTTATCCCTAGCCCTAGACCTAGCCCTAACCCTAGCCCTAACCCTAAACCTAACCCTAGCCCTAACCCTAGCCCTAGACCTAGACCTAGCCCTAGCCCTAAACCTAACCCTAACCCTAACCCTAAACCTAGCACTAGCCCTAGCCCTAGCCCTAGCCCTAGCCCCACCCCTAACCCTAACCCTAACCCTAGCCCTAGCCCTAGCCCTAGCCCTACACTAACCCTATCCCTAACCCTAACCCTATCCCTAAACCTAACCCTACCCCTAGCCCTAACCCTAGCCCTAGCCCTAACTGTAGCCCTAATCCTAGCCCTAACACTAACCCTAACCCTGGCCCTAGCCCTAGCCCTAGCCCTAGCCCTAGCCCTAACCCTAGCCCTAACCCTAACCCTAAACCTAAACCTAAGCCTAGCCCTAACCATAACCCTAGCCCTAACCCTAACCCTAACTCTAGCCCAAGCCCTAACCCTAACCCTATCTCTAACCCTAACCCTAGCCCTAGCCCTAACCCTAGCCATAGCCCTAACCGTAGCAATAATCCTAGCCCTAACCCTAACCCTAACCCTGGCCCTAGCCCTATCCCTAGCCCTAGCCCTAGCCCTAACCCAAGCCCTAACCCTAAACCTAACCCTAAACCTAAGCCTAGCCCTAACACTAACCCTAGCCCTAACCCTAACCCTAACCCTAGCCCAAGCCCTAACCCTAACCCTGAACCTAGCCATTGCCCTAGCACTAGCCCTAGCCCTAGTCCTAACCCTAAACCTAGCCTTAGCCCTAACCCTAGCCCAAGCCCTAACAATAACCCTAGCACTAGCCCGAGCCCTAGCTCTAGCCCTAGCCCTAGCCCTAACCCTAGCCCTAACCCTAACGCTAACCCCAAACCTAAGCCTAGCCCTAACCCTAACCCTAGCCCTAAACCTAACCCTAACCCTAACCCTAACCCTAGCCCTAGGCCTAGCCCTAGCCCTAGCCCTAACCCTAAACCTAACCCAAGCCCTAGTCCTAACCCTAGCCCTAACCATAACCCTAACACTAGCCCTAGCCCTAGCCCCACCACTAACCCTAACCCTAACCCTCGCCCTAGCCCTAGCCCTAACACTAACCCTAACCGAAACCCTTGCCCTAGCCCTAGCCCTAGCCCTAACCCTAACCCTAACCCTAGCCCTGGCCCTAACCCTAGCCCTAACCCTAACCCTAACCCTAACCCTAGCCCTAGCCCTAGCCCTAGCCCTAGCCCTAACCCTAACCCTAACCCTAGCCCTAGCCCTAGCCCTAGCCCTAGCCCTAGCCCTAACCCTAACCCTAACCCTAGCCCTAACCCTAACCCTAACACTAACCCTAACCCTAGACATAGCCCTAAACCTAGCCATAACCCTAACCCTAGCCCTAATCCTAACCCTAAACCTAACCCTAGCCCTAGCCCAAGCCCTAGCCCTAACCCTAACCCTAACCCTAACTCTAGCCCTAACCCTAACCCTAACCCTAGCCCTAGTCCTAGCCCTAGCACAAACCCTAAACCTAATCCTAACACTAACACTAGCCCTAACACTAACCCTAAACCTAACCCTAAACCTAGCCCTAGCCATAGCCCTAACCCTAACCCTAAGCCTAAGCCTAACCCTAGCGGTAGCCCTAGCCCTAGCACCACCCCTCACCCAAACCCTAGCCCTAATCCTAGCACTAGACCTAAACCTAACCCTTGCCCTAGCCCTAGACCTAGCCCTAACCCTAACCCTAACCCTAGCCCTAGCCCTAACCCTAGCCCTCACCCTAACCCTAAACCTAACCCTAGCCGTAGCCCTAGCCCTAGCACCAACCCTAACCCTAACCCGAACCCTAACCCTAGCCCTAACCCTAACCCTAACCCTAGCCTTAGCCCTAACTCTAACCCTAACCCTAATCCTTGCTCTAACCCTAACCCTAGCCCTAACACTAACCCTAACCCTAACACTAAACCTAACCCTAAACCTAGCGCTAGCCATAGCCCTAGCCTTAGCCCTAGCCCTAACCCTAGCCCTAAACCAAGCCCTAGCCCTAGCCCTAGCCCTGGCCCTAACCCTAACCCTAGCCCTAGCCCTAGCCCTAGCCCTAGCCCTAGCCCTAGCCCTAACCCTAACCCTAACCCTAACCCTAGCCCTAACCCTAACCCTAACCCTAACCCTAATCCTAGCCCTAGCCCTAGCCCTAGCCCTAACCATAACCCTAGCCTAACCCTAACCCTAACCCTAGCCCTAGCCCTAACCCTAGCCCTAATCCTAACCATAACCCTAGCCGTAGCCCTAGCCCTAGCACTAGCCCTAACCCTACCCCTAATCATAGCCCTAGCCCTAGCCCTAACCCTAGGCCTTGCCCTAACCCTAACCCTAACCCTAACCCTAGCCCTAACCCTAACCCTAAACCTAACCCTAACCCTAGCCCTAGCCCTAGCGCTAGCTCTAACCCTAACCCTAACCCTAACTCTAGCCCTAACCCTAACCCTAGCCCTAGCCCTAACCCTAAACCTAACCCTAGCCCTAGACCTAGCCCTAGCCCTAACCCTAACCCTAAACGTAAACCTTACCCTAGCCCTAAACCTAACCCTAACCCAAGCCCTAGCCCTAACTCTAACCCTAACACTAACCCTAGCGCTAACCATAAACCTAGCCCTAACCCTTACCCTAACCCTAACCCTAACCTTAGCCCCAGCCATAGCCCTAGCCCTAGCCCTAGCCCTAACCCTAAACCTACCCTTAGCCCTAACCCTAGCCCTAGCCCTAACACTAATCCTAGCACTAGCCCTAGCCCTAGCCCTTGCCCTAACCCTAACCCTTGCCCTAGCCCTAGCCCTACTCCTAACCGTAACCCTAAACCTAGACCTATCCCTAACCCTAGCCCTAACCCTAACCCGAAACCTAGCCCTAGCCCTAGCCCTAGCCCTAGCACTAACCCTAACCCTAGCACTAGCCTCAACCCTAACCCTAGCCCTAACCCAAACCCAAGCACTAGCCCAAGCCCTAGCCCTAGCCCTAAACCTAACCCTAGCCCTAGCCCTAGCCCTATCCCTAACCCTAAACCTAACCCTAACCCTATCCCTACCCCTAGCCCTAGCCTCAACCCTAACCCTAGCCCTAACCCAAACCCAAGCACTAGCCCTAGACCTAGCCCTAGACCTAGCCCTGACCCTAGCCCTAACCCTTACTCTAGCCCCAGCCCTAGCCCTAAACCTAACCCTAAACCTAACCTTAACCCTAACTCTAACTCTAACCCTAACCCTAACCCTAACCCTAACTCTAGCACTAGCCCTAGCCCTAGCCCTAGCCCTAACCCTAACCCTAGCCCTAGCCCTAACCCTAACCCTAACCTAAGCTCAGCCCTAACCTTAAACCTAGCCCTAAACCTAAACCTAAACCTAACCCTAAACCTAGCCGTAGCCCTAGCCCTAGCCCTAACCCTATCCCTATCCCTAACCCTAACTCTAGCCCTGGCCCTAACCCTAGTGCTAGCCCTAACTCTAACTCTAACCCTAACCCTATCCCTAACCCTAACTCTAGCCCTAGCCCTAACCCTAGCCCTAGCCCTAACTCTAACTCTAACCCTAACCCTATCCCTAGACCTAACCCTAGCCCTAGCCCTAACCGTAGCCCTAATCCAAGCCCTAACCCTAACCCTAACCATGGCCCTAGCCCTAGACCTAGCCCTAGCCCTAGCCCTAACCCTAGCACTAACCCTAACCCTAACCCTAAACCTAAGCCTAGCCCAAGCCCTAGCCCTAACCCTAACCCTAACCCTAGCCGAAGCCCTAGCCCTAGCACTAGCCCTAACCCTAACCCTAACCCTAGCCCTAGCCCTAGCCCTAACACTAACCCTAACCCTAGCCGAAGCCCTAGCCCTAGCCCTAGCCCTAGCCCTAACCCTAACCCTAATCCTAGCCCTAGCCCTAGCACTAGCCCTAGCCCTAGCCCTAACCCTAATCCTAACCCTAACGCTAGCCCTAATCCTAACCCTAGCCCTAGCCCTAGCCCTAGCCCCAGCCCTAACCCTAACCCTAACTCTAGCCCTAGCCCTAACGCTAGCCCTAGCCCTAACCCTAACCCTAACCCTAACCCTAGCCCTAGCCCTAGCCCTAGCCCTAACACTAACCCTAAACATAACCCTTACCCTAGCCCTAAACCTAACCCTAACCCAAGCCCTAGCCCTAACTCTAACACCTACCCTAACCCTAGCGCTAACCCTAACCCTAGCCCTAACCCTTACCCTAACCGTAACCCTAACCCTAGCCCTAGCCCTAGCCCTAGCCCTAGCCCTAGCCTTAACCCTAAACCTACACTTAGCCCTAACCCTAGCCCTAGCCCTAACACTAATCCTAGCACTAGCCCTAGCCCTAGCCCTAGCCCAACCCTAGCCCTAACCCTAGCCCTAAACCTAACCCTAAACCTAAACCTAAGCCCAGCCCTAACCTTAAACATAGCCCTAAACCTAACCCTAACACTAACCCTAACCGTAACACTAGCCGTAGCCCTAGCCCTAGCCCTAGCCCTAACCCTAACCCTAACCCTAACCATAGCCCTAGCCCTGGCCTCAGCCCTAACCCTAACACTAAACCTAAACCTAGCACTAGCCCTAGCCCTAGCCCTAGCCCTAGCCCTAGCCCCAGCCCTAACCCTAAACCTAGCCCTAGCCCTAGCCCTAGCCATAGCCCTAGCCCTAACCCTATCCCTATCCCTAACCCTTGCCCTAGCCCTAGCCCTAGCCCTAACCCTAACCATAACCCTAGCCATATCCTTAACCCTAGCCCTAACCCTAACCCTAGCCCTAGCCCTAGCCCTAGCCCTAGCCCTAACCCTAACCCTAGCACTAGCCTCAACCCTAACCCTAGCCCTAACCCTAACCCAAGCACTAGCCCTAGCCCTAGCCCTAAACCTAACCCTAACCCTAGCCCTAGCCCTAGCCCTATCCCTAGCCCTAGCCCTAGCCCTAACCCTAACCCTAACCCTAGCCCTAACCCTAACCCTAACACTAACCCTAACCCTAGACATAGCCCTAGCCCTAGCCCTAACCCTAACCCTAGCCCTAACCCTAAACCTAAACCTAACCCTAGCCCTAGCCCTAGCCCTAGCCGTAGCCCTAAACCTAACCCTAACCCTAGCCCTAGCCCTAGCCCTAGCCCTAACCCTAACCCTAACCCTAGCCCTAACCCTAACCCTAACACTAACCCTAACCCTAGACATAGCCCTAGCCCTAGCCCTAACCCTAACCCTAGCCCTAACCCTAACCCTAAACCTATACCTAGCCCTAGCCCGAGCCCTAGCCCTAACCCTAACCCTAACCCTAACCCTAACTCTAGCCCTAGCCCTAACCCTAGCCCTAGCCCTAACCTTAAACCTAACCCTAGCCCTAGCCCTAGCCCTAGCACAAACCCTAAACCTAACCCTAACCCTAACCCTAGCCCTAACCCTAACCCTAACCCTAGCCCTAGCCCTAACCCTATCCCTAGCCCTTACCCTAACCCTAACCCTAACCCTAACCCTATCCCTATCCCTAGACCTAGCCCTTACCCTAAACCTATCCTAAGCCCTAACCCTAGCCCTAGGCCTAACCCTAACCCTAAAGCTAACTCTAGCCCGAGCCATAACCCTAACCCTAGCCCTAACCCTAAATCTAACCCTAGCCCTAGCCCTAGCCCTAGCCCTAGCCCTAGCCCTAACCCTAACCCTAACCCTAACCCTAGCCCTAGCCCTAACCCTAAACCTAGCCCTAAACCTAACCCTAACACTAACCCTAGCCCTAGCCCTAGCCCTAGACCTAGCCCTAGCCCTAGCCCTAGCCCTAACCCTAACCCAACCCTAGCCCTAGCCCAAACCCTAGTCCTAACCCTAACCCTAACCCTAACCATAGCCCTAGCCCTAACTCCAACCCTAAATCTAACCCTAGCCCAAAACCTAACCCTAACACTAACCCTAACACTAGCCCTAGCCCTAGCCGTAGACCTAGCCCTGGAAACTTAACCTAAACCTAGCCTTAGCCCTCACCCTAGCCCTAGCCCTAACCCTAATCCTGGCACTAGCCCTAGCCCTAGGTCTAGCCCTCGCCTTAGCCCTAACCCTAGCCATAACCCTAACGCTAACCCTAAACCTAAGCCTAGCCCTAACCATAACCCTAGCCCTAAACCTAACCCTAACCCTAACACTAACCCTAGCCCTAGACCTAGCCCTAGCCATAGCCCTAACCATAAACCTAACCCTAACCCAAGCCCTAGTCCTAACCCTAGCCCTAACCCTAACCCTAGCACTAGCCCTAGCCCTAGCCATAGCCCTAGACCTAGCACCACCCCTAACCATAACCCTAATCCTAGCCCTAGCCCTAGCCCTAGCCCTAGCCCTAACCCTAATCCTAGCCCTAACCCTAACACTAACACTAACCATAACCCTAGCCCTAAACCTAGAACTAGCCCTAGCCCTAACCATAACCCTAACGCTAAAGCTAACTCAAGCCCGAGCCCTAACACTAGCCCTAGCCCTAACCCTAACCCTAGTCCTAGCCCTAGCCCTAGCCCTAGCCCTAGCCCTAAGCCTAACCCTAACCCTAAACCTAGCCCTAAACCTAACCCTAAACCTAGCCCTAGCCCTGACTCTAACCCTAACCCTAAACCTAGCCCTAGCCCTAGCCCTAGCCCTAGCCCTAACCCTAACCCTAACCCTATCCCTAGCCCTAAACCTAACCCTAACCCTAGCCCTAGCGCTAACTCTAACCCTAACCCTAACCCTTACCCTAACACTAACCCTAACCCTAGCCCTAGCCCTAGCCCTAGACCTAGGCCTAGCCCTAACCCTAAACCTAGCCTTAGCCCTAACCCTAGCCCTAGACCTAACCCTAACCCTAGCACTAGCCCTAGCCCTAGCTCTAGCCCTAGCCCTAGCCCTAACCCTAGCCCTAACCCTAAACCTAACCCTAAACCTAAGCCTAGCCCTAACCCTAGACCTAGCCCTAGCCCTAGCCCTAACCCTAACTCTAACCCTAACCCAAGCCCTAGTCCTAACCCTAACCCTAACCCTAACCCTAACCCAAGCCCTAGTCCAAACCCTAGCCATAACCCTAACCCTAACACTAAACCTAGCACTAGCCCTAGCCCTGGCCCTAGCCCCACCCCTAACCCTAACCCTAACCCTAGCCGTAGCCCTAGCACTAACCCTAACCCTAAACTTAAACCTTGCCCTAGCCCTAGCCCTAGACCTAGCGCTAACCCTAACCCTAGCCCTAGAGCTAACCCTAGCCCTAACCCTAACCCTAAACTTAGCCCTAGCCCTAGCCCTAGCCCTAGCCCAAACCCTAACCCTAACCCTAGCCCTAGCCCTAGCCCTAGC
>OX463227.1:160003509-160006009 GCA_949820135.1 Sylvilagus floridanus | reverse complement strand
TAAACCTACACTTAGCCCTAACCCTAGCCCTAGCCCTAACACTAATCCTAGCACTAGCCCTAGCCCTAGCCCTAGCCCAACCCTAGCCCTAACCCTAGCCCTAAACCTAACCCTAAACCTAAATCTAAGCCCAGCCCTAACCTTAAACATAGCCCTAAACCTAACCCTAACACTAACCCTAACCGTAACACTAGCCGTAGCCCTAGCCCTAGCCCTAGCCCTAACCCTAACCCTAACCCTAACCATAGCCCTAGCCCTGGCCTCAGCCCTAACCCTAACACTAAACCTAAACCTAGCACTAGCCCTAGCCCTAGCCCTAGCCCTAGCCCTAGCCCCAGCCCTAACCCTAAACCTAGCCCTAGCCCTAGCCATAGCCCTAGCCCTAACCCTATCCCTATCCCTAACCCTTGCCCTAGCCCTAGCCCTAGCCCTAACCCTAACCATAACCCTAGCCATATCCTTAACCCTAGCCCTAACCCTAAACCTAGCCCTAGCCCTAGCCCTAGCCCTAGCCCTAACCCTAACCCTAGCACTAGCCTCAACCCTAACCCTAGCCCTAACCCTAACCCAAGCACTAGCCCTAGCCCTAGCCCTAAACCTAACCCTAACCCTAGCCCTAGCCCTAGCCCTATCCCTAGCCCTAGCCCTAGCCCTAACCCTAACCCTAACCCTAGCCCTAACCCTAACCCTAACACTAACCCTAACCCTAGACATAGCCCTAGCCCTAGCCCTAACCCTAACCCTAGCCCTAACCCTAAACCTAAACCTAACCCTAGCCCTAGCCCTAGCCCTAGCCGTAGCCCTAAACCTAACCCTAACCCTAGCCCTAGCCCTAGCCCTATCCCTAGCCCTAGCCCTAGCCCTAACCCTAACCCTAACCCTAGCCCTAACCCTAACCCTAACACTAACCCTAACCCTAGACATAGCCCTAGCCCTAGCCCTAACCCTAACCCTAGCCCTAACCCTAACCCTAAACCTATACCTAGCCCTAGCCCGAGCCCTAGCCCTAACCCTAACCCTAACCCTAACCCTAACTCTAGCCCTAGCCCTAACCCTAGCCCTAGCCCTAACCTTAAACCTAACCCTAGCCCTAGCCCTAGCCCTAGCACAAACCCTAAACCTAACCCTAACCCTAACCCTAGCCCTAACCCTAACCCTAACCCTAGCCCTAGCCCTAACCCTATCCCTAGCCCTTACCCTAACCCTAACCCTAACCCTAACCCTATCCCTATCCCTAGACCTAGCCCTTACCCTAAACCTATCCTAAGCCCTAACCCTAGCCCTAGGCCTAACCCTAACCCTAAAGCTAACTCTAGCCCGAGCCATAACCCTAACCCTAGCCCTAACCCTAAATCTAACCCTAGCCCTAGCCCTAGCCCTAGCCCTAGCCCTAGCCCTAACCCTAACCCTAACCCTAACCCTAGCCCTAGCCCTAACCCTAAACCTAGCCCTAAACCTAACCCTAACACTAACCCTAGCCCTAGCCCTAGCCCTAGACCTAGCCCTAGCCCTAGCCATAGCCCTAACCCTAACCCAACCCTAGCCCTAGCCCAAACCCTAGTCCTAACCCTAACCCTAACCCTAACCATAGCCCTAGCCCTAACTCCAACCCTAAATCTAACCCTAGCCCAAAACCTAACCCTAACACTAACCCTAACACTAGCCCTAGCCCTAGCCGTAGACCTAGCCCTGGAAACTAAACCTAAACCTAGCCTTAGCCCTCACCCTAGCCCTAGCCCTAACCCTAATCCTGGCACTAGCCCTAGCCCTAGGTCTAGCCCTCGCCTTAGCCCTAACCCTAGCCATAACCCTAACGCTAACCCTAAACCTAAGCCTAGCCCTAACCATAACCCTAGCCCTAAACCTAACCCTAACCCTAACACTAACCCTAGCCCTAGACCTAGCCCTAGCCATAGCCCTAACCATAAACCTAACCCTAACCCAAGCCCTAGTCCTAACCCTAGCCCTAACCCTAACCCTAGCACTAGCCCTAGCCCTAGCCATAGCCCTAGACCTAGCACCACCCCTAACCATAACCCTAATCCTAGCCCTAGCCCTAGCCCTAGCCCTAGCCCTAACCCTAATCCTAGCCCTAACCCTAACACTAACACTAACCATAACCCTAGCCCTAAACCTAGAACTAGCCATAGCCCTAACCATAACCCTAACGCTAAAGCTAACTCAAGCCCGAGCCCTAACACTAGCCCTAGCCCTAACCCTAACCCTAGTCCTAGCCCTAGCCCTAGCCCTAGCCCTAGCCCTAAGCCTAACCCTAACCCTAAACCTAGCCCTAAACCTAACCCTAAACCTAGCCCTAGCCCTGACTCTAACCCTAACCCTAAACCTAGCCCTAGCCCTAGCCCTAGCCCTAACCCTAACCCTAACCCTATCCCTAGCCCTAAACCTAACCCTAACCCTAGCCCTAGCGCTAACTCTAACCCTAACCCTAACCCTTACCCTAACACTAACCCTAACCCTAGCCCTAGCCCTAGCCCTAGAC
>OX463227.1:159976009-159978509 GCA_949820135.1 Sylvilagus floridanus | reverse complement strand
AGCCCTAGCCCTAGCCCAAGCCCTAGCCCTAACCCTAACCCTAACCCTAACCCTAGCCCTAAACCTAACCCTAACACTAACCCTAAACCTAGCCCTAGCCCTAGCCCTAGCCCTAACCCTAACCCTAACCCTAGCCCTAGCCCTAGCCCTAGCCCAAGCCCTAGCCCTAACCCTAACCCTAACCCTAACCCTAGCCCTAAACCTAACCCTAACACTAACCCTAAACCTAGCCCTAGCCCTAGCCCTAGCCCTAACCCTAACCCTAGCCCTAATCCTAACCCTTACCCTAACCCTAGCCCTAGCCCTAGCCCTAGCCCCAGCCCTAACCCTAACCCTAACTCTAGCCCTAGCCCTAACGCTAGCCCTAGCCCTATCCCTAACCCTAACCCTAACCCTAGCCCTAGCCCTAGCCCTAGCCCTAACACTAACCCTAAACATAACCCTTACCCTAGCCCTAAACCTAACCCTAACCAAAGCCCTAGCCCTAACTCTAACAGTAACCCTAAACCTAGCAATAACCCTAACCCTAGCCCTAACCCTTACCCTAACCGTAACCCTAACCCTAGCCCTAGCCCTAGCCCTAGCCCTAGCCCTAGCCCTAGCCTTAACCCTAAACCTACCCTTAGCCCTAACCGTAGCCCTAGCCCTAACACTAATCCTAGCACTAGCCCTAGCCCTAGCCCTAGCCCAACCCTAGCCCTAACCCTAGCCCTAAACCTAACCCTAAACCTAAACCTAAGCCCAGCCCTAACCTTAAACCTAGCCCTAAACCTAACCCTAACCCTAACCCTAACCGTAACCCTAGCCGTAGACCTAGCCCTAGCCCTAGCCCTAACCCTAACCCTAACCCTAACCATAGCCCTAGCCCTGGCCTCAGCCCTAACCAAAACACTAAACCTAAACCTAGCACTAGCCCTAGCCCTAGCCCTAGCCCTAGCCCTAGCCCCAGCCCTAACCCTAAACCTAGCACTAGCCCTAGCCCTAGCCATAGCCCTAGCCCTAACCCTATCCCTATCCCTAACCCTTGCCCTAGACCTAGCCCTAACCCTAACCCTAACCCTAACCCTAGCCATATCCCTAACCCTAGCCCTAACCCTAACCCTAGCCCTATCCCTAGCCCTAGCCCTAGCCCTAACCCTAACCCTAGCACTAGCCTCAACCCTAACCCTAGCCCTAACCCTACCCCAAGCACTAGCCCTAGCCCTAGCCCTAGCCCTAGACCTAACCCTAGCCCTATCCCTATCCCTAACCCTAAACCTAACCCTAACCCTATCCATAGCCCTAGCCCTAGCCCTAACCCTAACCCTAAACCTAGCCCTAGCCCTAGCCCTAGCCCTAGCCCTAGCCCTAACCCTAACCCTAGCCACAGCCCTAGCCATAGCCCTAGCCCTAGCCCTAGCCCTAACCCTAACACTAACCCTAACCCTAACCCTAGCCCTGGCCCTAACCCTAGCCCTAACCCTAACCCTAAACCTAACCCTAGCCCTAGCCCTAGCCCTAGCCGTAGCCCTAACCCTAACCCTAACCCTAGCCCTAGCCCTAGCCCTATCCCTAGCCCTAGCCCTAGCCCTAATCCTAACCCTAACCCTAGCCCTAACCCTAACCCTAACACTAACCCTAACCCTAGACATAGCCCTAGTCCTAGCCCTAACCCTAACCCTAGCCCTAACCCTAACCCTAAACCTATACCTAGCCCTAGCCCGAGCCCTAGCCCTAACCCTAACCCTAACCCTAACCCTAACTCTAGCCCTAGCCCTAACCCTAGCCCTAGCCCTAACCTTAAACCTAACACTAGCCCTAGCCCTAGCCCTAGCACAAACCCTAAACTTAACCCTAACCCTAACCTTAGCCCTAACCCTAACCCTAACCCTAGCCCTAGCCCTAACCCTAACCCTAGCCCTTACCCTAACCCTAACCCTAACCCTAACCCTATCCCTATCCCTAGACATAGCCCTTACCCTAAACCTATCCTAAGCCCTAACCCTAGCCCTAGGCCTAACCCTAACCCTAAAGCTAACTCTAGCCCGAGCCCTAACCCTAACCCTAGCCCTAACCCTAAATCTAACCCTAGCCCTAGCCCTAGCCCTAGCCCTAGCCCTAACCCTAACCCTAACCCTAACCCTAGCCCTAGCCTTAACCCTAAATCTAGCCCTAACCCTAACCCTAGCCCTAAACCTAACCCTAACACTAACACTAGCCCTAGCCCTAGCCCTAGACCTAGCCCTAGCCCTAGCCCTAGCCCTAACCCTAACCCAACCCTAGCCCTAGCCCAAACCCTAGCCCTAACCCTAACCCTAGCCCTAAACCTAACCCTAACACTAACACTAGCCCTAGCCCTAGCCCTAGACCTAGCCCTAGCCCTAGCCCTAGCCCTAACCCTAACCCAACCCTAGCCCTAGCCCAAACCCTAGTCCTAACCCTAACCCTAACCCTAACCATAGCCCTAGCCCTAACTCCAACCCTAAACCTAACCCTAGCCCAAAACCTAACCCTAACACTA
>OX463227.1:159966009-159971009 GCA_949820135.1 Sylvilagus floridanus | reverse complement strand
TAGCCCTAATCCTAGCCCTAACCCTAACCCTAGCCCTAACCCTAACCCTAACCCTAGCCCTAACCCTAACCCAAGCCCTAACCCTAACCCTAACCCTAACCCAAACCCTAGCCCTAGCCCTTGCCCTAGTCCTAACCCTAAACCTACCCTTTGCCATAACCCTAGCCCTAGCCCTATCCCTAACCCTAAAGCTAACTCTATCCCGAGCCCTAACCCTAGCCCTAGCCCTAACCCAACCCTATCCCTAGCCCTAGCCCTAGCCCTAGCCCTAACCCTAAACCTACCCTTAGCCCTAACCCTAGCCCTAGCCCTAACACTAATCCTAGCACTAGCCCTAGCCCTAGCCCTAGCCCAACCCTTGCCCTAACCCTAGCCCTAACCCTAACCCTAAACCTAAACTTAAGCCCAGCCCTAACCTTAAACCTAGCCCTAAACCTAACCCTAACCCTAACCCTAACACTAGCCGTAGCCCTAGCCCAAGCCCTAGCCCTAACCCTAACCCTAACCCTAACCATTGACCTAGCCCTGGCCTCAGCCCTAACCCTAACACTAAACCTAAACCTAGCACTAGCCCTAGCCCTAGCCCTAGGCCTAGCCCTAGCCCTAGCCCCAGCCCTAACCCTAAACCTAGCCCTAGCCCTAGACCTAGACATAGCCCTATCCCTAACCCTAACCCTAACACTTGCCCTAGCCCTAGCCCTAGCCCTAAACCTAATCCTTACCCTAGCCCTATCCCTAACCCTAGACCTAACCCTAACCCTAGCCCTAGCCCTAGCCCTAGCCCTAGCCCTAACCCTAACCCTAGCACTAGCCTCAAACCTAACCCTAGCCCTAACCCTAACCCAAGCACTAGCTCTAGCCCTAGCCCTAGCCCTAGACCTAACCCTAGCCCTAGCCCTATCCCTAACCCTAACACTATACCTAGCAGTAGCCCTAGCCCTAACCCTAACCCTAAACCTAGCACTAGCCCTAGCAATAGACCTAGCCCTAGCCCTAGCCCTAACCCTAACCCTAGCCCCAGCCCTAACCCTAACCATAACCCTAGCCCTAGCCCTAACCCTAACCCTAACCCTAACCCTAACCCTAACCCTAGCTGTAGACCTAGCCCTAGCCCTAACCCTAACCCTAACCCTAGCCCTAGCCCTAGCCCTAGCCCTAACCCTAACCCAAACCCTGACACTAGCCCTAACCCTAACCATAAACCTAACCATAACCCTAGCCCTAGCCCTAGCCCTAACCCTAATCCTATCCCTAACTCTAGCCCTAACCCTAACCCTAGCCCTAGCCCTAACAATAACACTAACCCTAGCCCTATCCCTAGCCCTAGCCCTAACACTAACCCAAAACGTAACCCTTACCCTAGCCCTAAACCTAACCCTAACCCAAGCCCTAGCCCTATACTCTAACCCTAACCCTAACCCTAGCGCTAACTCTAACCCTAGCCCTAACCCTTACCCTAACCCTAACCCTAACCCAAGCCCTAGCCCTAGCCCTAGCCCTAGCCCTAACCCTAAACCTACCCTTAGCCCTAACCCTAGCCCTAGCCCTAACACTAATCCTAGCACTAGCCCTAGCCCTAGCCCTAGCCCAACCCTAGACCTAACCCTAGCCCTAACCCTAAGTCTAAACCTAAACCTAAGCCCAGCCCTAACCTTAAACCTAGCCCTAAACCTAACTCTAACCCTAACCCTAACACTAGCCGTAGCCCTAGCCCTAGCCCTAACCCTAACCCTAACCCTAACCATAGCCCTAGCCCTGGCCTCAGCCCTAACCCTAACACTAAACCTAAACCTAGCACTAGCCCTAGCCCTAGCACTAGCCCTAGCCCTAGCCCCAGCCCTAACCCTAAACCTAGCCCTAGCCCTAGCCCTAGCCAGAGCCCTAGCCCTAACCCTAACCCTAACGCTTGCCCTAGCCCTAGTCCTAGCCCTAACCCTAATACTTACCCTAGCCCTATCCCTAACCCTATCCCTAAACTTAACCCTAAACCTAGCCCTAGGCCTAGCCCTAGCCCTAGCCCTAGCCCTAGCCCTAACACTAACCCTAGCACTAGCAGCAACCCTAACCCTAGCCCTAACCCGAACCCAAGCACTAGCTCTAGCCCTAGCCCTAGCCCTAGACCTAACTCTAGCCGTAGCCCTATCCCTAACCCTAAACCTAACCTAACCCTATCCCTAGCCCTAGCCCTAGCCCTAAACTTAACCCTAAACCTAGCACTAGCCCTAGCCCTAGCCCTAGACCTAGCCCTAGCCCTAGCCCTAACCCTAACCCTAGCCGCAGCCCTAGCCATAGCCCTAGCCCTAGCCCTAACCCTAACCCTAACCCTAACCCTAACCCTAACTCTAACCCTAACCCTAACCCTAGCCCTAACCCTAGCCCTAACCCTAGCCCTAGCCCTAACCCTAACCCTAGAGCTTAGCCCTAGCCCTAGCCCTAGCCCTAACCCTAACCCTAACCCTAGCCCTAAACCTAACCCTAACCCTAGCCCTAGCCCTAATTCTAACCCTAACCCTAACCCTAGCCCTAACCCTAACCCTAACCCTAGCCCTAAACCTAAGCCTAGCCGTAACACTAACCCTATCCCTAGCCCTAACCCTAATCATGTCCCTAAACCTAACCCTAGCCGTAACGCTAACCCTAGCCCTAAACCTAACCCTAACCCTAACCCTAAACCTATGCATAGCCCTAGCCCTCACGATAACCCTATCCCTAGCCCTAGCCCAAGCCCTAACCCTAACCCTAACACTAACCCTAGCCCTAAATCTAACCCTAAACCTAACCCTAACCCTAGCCCTAGCCCTAACTCTAACCCTAAACTTAACCCTAGCCCTAAACCTAACCCTAACCCTAGCCCTAACCCTAGCCCTAGTCCTAACCCTAACCCTAGCCCTTAGCCCTAGCCCTAGCACTAGCCCTAACCCTAACACTAACCCTAGCCCTAAACCTAACCCTAACCCTAGCCCTAGCCCTAATTCTAACCCTAACCCTAACCCTAGCCCTAACCCTAACCCTAACCCTAGCCCTAATCCTAACCCTAACCCTAACCCTAGCCCTAGCCCTAACCCTAATCCTAACCCTAGCACTAGCCCTAGCCCTAGCACTAACCCAATCCTAGCCCTAACCCTAGCCCTAACCCTAACCCTAACCTAAGCCCAGCCCTAACCTTAACCCTAGCCCTAAACCTAACCCTAAACCTAACCGTAACACTAGCCGTAGCCCTAGCCCTAGACCAAGCCCTAACCCTAACCCTAACCCTAGACCTAGCCCAGGCCCTAGTCCTAACCCTAACCCTAACCCTAACCCTAGCACTAGCCCTAGCCCTAGCCCTAGCCCTAGCCCCAGGCCTAACCTTAAACCTACCCATAGCCCTAGACCTAGCCCTAGCCCTATACATAACCCTATCCTTAGCCCTTGCCCTAGCCCTAGACCTAGCCCTAACCCTAACCCTAGCCCTAGCCCTAGCCCTAGCCCTAGGACTAGCACTAGCCCTAAACCTAACCCTAACCCTAACCCTAGCCCTAACTCTAACCCTAACACTAACCCTAACACTAGACATAGCCCTAATCCTAGCCCTAACCCTAACCCTAACCCTAACCCTAACCCAAACCCTAGCCCTAGCCCTAGCCCTAGTCCTAACCCTAAACCTACCCTTAGCCATAACCCTAGCCCTAGCCCTATCCCTAACCCTTAAGCTAACTCTAGCCCGAGCCCTAATCTAGCCCTAGCCCTAACCCAACCCTATCGCTAGCCCTAGTCCTAGCCCTAGCCCTAACCCTAAACCTACCCTTAGCCCTAACCCTAGCCCTAGCCCTAACACTAATCCTAGCACTAGCCCTAGCCCTAGCCCAACCCTAGCCCTAACCCTAGCCATAACCCTAACCCTAAACCTAAACCTAAGCCCAGCCCTAACCTTAAACCTAGCCCTAAACCTAACCCTAACCCTAACCCTAACCCTAACACTAGCCATAGCCCTAGCCCAAGCCCTAGCAATAACCCTAACCCTAACCCTAACCATTGACCTAGCCCTGGCCTCAGCCCTAACCCTAACACTAAACCAAAACCTAGCACTAGCCCTAGCCCTAGCCCTAGCCCTAGCCCTAGCCCTAGCCCCAGCCCTAACCCTAAACCTAGCCCTAGCCCTAGACCTAGCCATAGCCCTAGCCCTAATCCTAACCCTAACACTTGCCCTAGCCCTAGCCCTAGCCCTAAACCTAATCCTTACCCTAGCCCTATCCCTAACCCTAGACCTAACCCTAACCCTAGCCCTAGCCCTAGCCCTAGCCCTAGCCCTAACCCTAACCCTAGCACTATCCTAAAACCTAACCTTAGCCCTAACCCTAACCCAAGCACTAGCTCTAGCCCTAGCCCTAGCCCTAGACCTAACCCTAGCCCTAGCCCTATCCCTAACCCTAAACCTAACCCTAACACTATACCTAGCCCTAGCCCTAGCCCTAACCCTAACCCTAAACCTAGCACTAGCCCTAGCACTAGACCTAGCCCTAGCCCTAGCCCTAACCCTAACCCTAGCCCCAGCCCTAACCCTAACCATAACCCTAGCCCTAGCCCTATCCCTAACCCTAACCCTAACCCTAACCCTAGCTGTAGACCTAGCCCTAGCCCTAACCCTAACCCTAACCCTAACCCTAGCCCTAGCCCTAACCCTAGCCCTATCCCTAACCCTAACCCTAACACTAGCCCTAACCCTAACCCTAAACCTAACCCTAACCCTAGCCCTAGCCCTAGCCCTAACCCTAATCCTATCCCTAACTCTAGCCCTAACCCTAACCCTAGCCCTAGCCCTAACAATAACCCTAACCCTAGCCCTATCTCTAGCCCTAGCCCTAGAACTAACCCGAAACGTAACCCTTACCCTAGCCCTAAACCTAACCCTAACCCAATCCCTAGCCCTATACTCTAACCCTAACCCTAACCCTAGCGCTAACCCTAACCCTAGCCCTAACCCTTACCCTAACCCTAACCCTAACCCAAGCCATAGCCCT
>OX463227.1:159938509-159941009 GCA_949820135.1 Sylvilagus floridanus | reverse complement strand
CCTAGCCCTAGCCTAACCCTAGCCTTAGCACTAACCGTAGCCCTAATACTAGCCCTAACACTAACCCGAACCCAAGCCCTAGCCCTAGACCTAGCCCTAGACCTAGCCCTAACCCTAGCCCTAACCCTAACCCTAAACCTAAGCCTAGCGCTATCCCTAACCAAGGCCTAACCCTAACCCTAACCCTAGCCCTAGCCCTAACCCTAACCCTAACCCTAACCCTTGCCCTAACCCTAACACTAACCCTAACCCTAGCACTAGCCCTAGCCCCACCCCTAACCCTAACCCTAACCCTAGCCCTAGCCCTAACCCTAACTCTAACTCTAACCCTAACCCTAGCCCTAGCCCTAGCCCTAGCCCTAACACTAACCCTAACCCTAGCCCTAGCCCTAGCCCAAGCCCTAGCCCTAACCCTAACCCAAACCCTAGCCCTAACCCTAACCCTAACCCTAACCCTAACCCTAACCCTAGATATAGCACTAGCACTAGCCCTTACCCTAACCCTAGCCCTAACCCTAACCCTAACCCTAACCCTAACCCTAGCCCTAGCCCGAGCCCTAGCCCTAACTCTAACCCTAACCCAAGCCCGAATCCTAGCCCTAGACCGAGCCCCAGCCCTATCCCTAACCCTAACCATAACCGTAACACTAAACCTATCCCTAAACCTAACCCTAACCCTAGAACTGGCCCTAGCCTTAGCCCTAGCAATAGCCCTAACCCTAACCCTAACCCTAACCCTAACCCTTGCCCTAGCACTAGCCCTAACCCTAACCCTAACCTTAAAGCTATTTCTAGCCAGAGCCCTAAACCTAGCCCTAGCCCTAACCCAAACCCTAACCCTAACCCTAGCCCTAGCACTAGCCCTAGCCCTAACCCTAGCCCTAACCCTAGCCCTAAACCTAACCCTAACCCTAGCCCTAGCCCTAACTCTAACCCTAAACCTAACCCTAGCCCTAGCCTAACCCTAGCCCTAGCACTAACCGTAGCCCTAATACTAGCCCAAACCCTAAACCTAACCCTAGCCCTAGCCCTAGCCCTAGCACTAACCCTAGCCCTAACCCTAACCCTAACCCTAAACCTAAGCCTAGCGCTAACCCTAATCTAGCCCTAACCCTAACCCTAACCCTAACCCTAGCCCTAGCCCTAAACCTAAACCTAACCCTAGCCCTAACCCTACCCCTAACCCTAAATCTAGCACTAGCCCTAGCCCTAGCCCCACCCCTAACCCTAACCCTAGCCCTAGCCCTAGCCCTAACCCTAACCCTAAACCTAGCCCTAGCCCTAGCCCTAGCCCTAGCCCTAACCCTAACCCTAACCCTACCCTAGCCCTCGCCCTAGCACCAACCATAACCCTAACACTAACCCTAACCCTAGCCCTAACCCTTACCCTAACCCTAGCCCTAGCCCTAACTCTAACCCTAACCCTAACCCTAGCCCTAAACCTAACCCTAGCCCTAAACCTAACCCTAACCCTTACCCTAGCCCTAAACCTAGCCCTAGCCCTAACCCTAAACCTACCCTTAGCCCTAACCCTAGACCTAGCCCTAACCCTAACCCTAAACCTAACTGTAGCCCAAGCCCTAACCATAGCCCTAACCCTAACCCTAACCCTAACCCTAGTCCTAGCCCTAGCCCTAGCCCTAGGCCTAGCCCTAGCCCTAACCCTAACACTAGCCCTAGCCCTAGAGCTAGTCCTAGCCCTAAACCTAACACTGACCCTAACCCTAGCCCTAACCCTAACCCTAACCCTAACCCTAACCCTAACCCTAACCCAAGCCCTAGCCCGAGCCCTAGACTAACCCTAACCCTAGCCCTAGCACTAACCCTATCCCTAGTCCTAGCCCTAGCCCTAGCCCTAACCCTAACCCAAACCTAGACCTAGCCCTAAACCAAGCCCTAGCCCTAACCCTAGCCCTAGCCCTAGCCCTGGCGCTAATCCTAACCCTAAACATATCACTAGACCTAACCCTATCCCTGACCCTAAACCTAAGCCTAGCCCTAACCCTAACCCTAGCCCTAGACCTAACCGTAACCCTATCCCTAACCCTAGCCCTAGAACTAGCCCTAACCCTAGCCCTAACCCTAATCCTAACCCTTGCCCTAGGCCTAGCCCTTGCCCTAACCCTAACCCTAACCCTAACCCTTGCACTAGCCCTAACCCTAGCCCTAGCCCTAGCCCCACCCATAATCCTAACCCTAGCCCAAGCCCTAGCCCTAACCCTAACCCTAACCCTTGCCCTAGCTCTAGCCCTAGACCTAAACCTAACCCTAACCCTAGCCCTAGCCCTAGCCCTAGCCCTAACCCTAACCCTAACCTTAAAGCTAACTCTAGCCCGAGCCCTAAACATAGCCCTAGCCCTAACCCAAACCCTAACCCTAGCCCTAGCCCTAGCCCTAGCCCTAACCCTAACACTAACCCTAGACCTAGCCCTAACCCTTGCCCTAGCCTTATCCCTACACCTAATCCTAGCCCTAGCCCTAACCCTAACCCTAACCCTAG
>OX463227.1:159916009-159918509 GCA_949820135.1 Sylvilagus floridanus | reverse complement strand
ACCTAGCCCTAGCCCTAAACCTAAACCTACGCTTAGCCCTAACCCTAGACCTAGCCCTAACCCTAACCCTAAAGCTAATTGTAGCCCAATCCCTAACCATAGCCCTAACCCTAACCCTAACCCTAACCCTAGTCCTAGCCCTAGCCCTAGCCCTAGGCCTAGCCCTAGCCCTAACCCTAACACTAGCCCTAGCCCTAGAGCTAGTCCTAGCCCTAAACCTAACACTGACCCTAACCCTAGCCCTAACCCTAACCCTAACCCTAACCCTAACCCTAGCCCTAGCCCGAGCCCTAGACTAACCCTAACCCTAGCCCTAGCACTACCCCTAGCGCTAGTCCTAGCCCTAGCCCTAGCCCTAACCCTAACCCAACCCTAGACCTAGCCTTAAACCAAGCCCTAGCCGTAACCCTAGCCCTAGACCTAGCCCTAGCCCTAATCCTAACCCTAAACATAGCACTAGACCTAACCCTATCCCTAACCCTAAACCTAAGCCTAGCCCTAACCCTAACCCTAGCCCTAGACCTAACCCTAACCTTATCCCTAACCCTAGCCCTAGAACTAGCCCTAACCCTAGCCCTAACCCTAACCCTAACCCTAACCCTTGCCCTAGGCCTAGCCCTTGCCCTAACCCTAACCCTTGCACTACCCCTAACCCTAGCCCTAGCCCTAGCCCCACCCCTAATCCTAACCCTAGCCATAGCCCTAGCCCTAGCCCTAACCCTAACCCTAACCCTTGCCCTAGCTCTAGCCCTAGACCTAACCCTAACCCTAACCCTAGCCCTAGCCCTAACCCTAGCCATAACCCTAACCCTAACCCTAGACCTAGCCCTAACCCTAGCCCTAGCCTTATCCCTACCCCTAATCCTAGCCCTAGCCCTAACCCTAACCCTAGCCCTAACCCTAAACCTTGCCCTAGCCCTAGTCCTAGACCTAGACCTAAACCTAGCCCTAGCCCAAGTCCTAACCCAAACCCTAACCCTAAACCTAGCCCTAGCCCTAGCCCTAACACTAACCCTAACCCAAGCACTAGCCCTAGCCCTAGTCCTAGCCCTAGCCCTAACTGTAGCCCTAATCCTAGCCCTACCCCTAACCCTAGCCCTAGCCCTAGCCCTAGTCCTAGCCCTAGCCCGAGACCTAACCCTAGCCCTAGCCCTAACCCTAACCCTAACCCTAATCATAGCCCTAGCCCTTGCCCTAGTCCTAACCCTAACCCTAACCCTAACCCTAGCCCTAAACCTAACCCTAACCCTAGCCCTAGCCCTAACTCTAACCCTAACCCTAACCCTAGCCCTGTCCCTAACCCTAGCCCTAGCCCTAACCGTAGCCCCAATCCTAGCCCTAACCATAACCCTAAACCTAGCCCTAGCCCTAGCCCTAGCCCTAACCCTAGCCCTAACCCTAACCGTAACCCTAACCCTAAACCTAAGCCTAGCCCTAACCCTAACCCTAGCCCTAACCGTAACCCTAACCCTAGCTCTAGCCCTAACTCTAACCCTAACCCTAGGCATAGACCTAGCCCTAGACCTAGCCCTAGCCCAAGCCCTAACCCTACCCTACCCCTAACCCTAAACCTAGCCCTAGCCCTAAACCTAATCATATCCCTAAACCTAACCCTAGACCTAACCCTAAACCTAGCCCTAAACCTAAGCCTAAACCTAACCCTAACCCTAACTCTAGCCCTAGCCCTAACCCTAGCCCTAGCCCTAACCCTAACCCTAACCCTAGCACTAGCCCTATCCCTAGCACCAACCCTAACCCTAACCCTAAACCTAGCCCTAACCCTAACCCTAACCCTAGACCTAGCCCTAACCCTACCCTAACCATAGCCCTAGAACTAACCCTAGCCCTAACCCTAAACCTAACCCTAGCCCTGGCCCTATCCCTAGCCGTAGCCCTAGCCCTAGCAATAACCCTAACCCTAGCCCTAGCCTCAAACCTAACCCAAGCCCTAACCCTAACCCTAACCCTAACCCTAAACCTAAGCCTAGCGCTAATCCTAACCATGGCCTAACCCTAACCCTAGCCCTAGCCCTAACCCTAACCCTAACCCTAAACCTAGCCCTAACCCTAACACTAACCCTAACCCTAGCACTAGCCTTAGCCCTAGCCCTAGCACTAGCCCAACCCCTAACCCTAACCCTAACCGTAACCCTAGCCCTAGCCCTAAACCTAACCCTAGCCCAAGCCCTAGCCCTAGCCCTAACACTAACACTAACCCTAGCCCTAGCCCTAGCCCTAGCTCTAGCCCTAACCCTAAACCTAACCCAAACCCTAGCCCTAACCCTTACCCTAACCCTAACCCTAACCCTAGACATAGCCCTAGCCCTTACCCTAACCCTAGCCCTAACCCTAACCCTAACCCTAGAACTAGCCCGAGCCCTAGCCGTAACCCTAACCCTAACCCTAGTCATAACCCTAGCCCTAGCCCGAGCCCTAGCCCTATCCCTAGCCCAAACCATAACCCTAACCCTAAACCTATCCCTAAACCTAACCCTAACCC
>OX463227.1:159878509-159881009 GCA_949820135.1 Sylvilagus floridanus | reverse complement strand
GCCCTAGCCCTGAACCGAGCCATAACCCTAATCCTAACCCTAGACCTAGCCCTAACCCTAGCCCTAGCCCTAAAATAGCCCTAATCCTAGCCCTAGCCCTAACCCTAACACTAGCCCTAACCCTAACCCTAGCCCGAGCCCTAGCCCTAGACCTAGACCTAACCCTAGCCCTAGACCTAACCCTAACCCTAACCCTAACCCTAGCCCTAGCCCTAGCCCTAACCCTAACCCTAACCCTAGCAATAGCCCTAGCCCTAGCCCTAGCCCTAACCCTATCCCTAACCCTAACCCTAGCACTAGCCCTAGCCCTACACCTAGCCCTAGACCTAACCATAACCCTAACGCTACCCCTAGTTCTAGTCCTAACCCTAAACCTAACCCTAACCCTAGACCTAACCCTAGCCATAACCCTAACCCTAAACCTAGCCCTAGCCCTAGCCCTAGCCCTAGCCATAAAGCTAACCCTAAACCTAGCCCTAGCCTTAGCCCTAGCCCTAACCCTAACCCTAGCCCTAGCCCTAGCCCTAGCCCTAGCCCAAGCCCTAGCCCTAGCCCTAGCCCTAACCATATCCCTAACCATAAACCTATCCCTAAACCTAACGCTAAACCTAGAACTAGCCCTAGCCTTGGCCCTAGCAATACCCCTAACCCTAACCCTAAACCTAGCCCTAGCCCTAACCCTTACCCTAGCCCTAACCCTAACCCCAAACCTAACCCTTGCTCTAGCCCTAGCCCTAGCCCTAGTCCTAAACCTAAACCTAGCCTTAGCCCTAACCCTAGCCCTAGCCCTAACCGTAGCCCTACTCCTAGCCCTAACCATAACCCTAGACCTAAACCTAACCCTAACACTAGCCCTAGCCCTTACTCTAACCCTAACCCTAACCCTAGCCCTAACCCTAACCCTAGCTCTAGACTTAACCCGAGCCCTAACCCTAACCCTAACCCTAACACTAGCCCTAGCCCTAACTCTAACCCTAACCTTAACCCTAGCCCTAACCCTAACCCTAAACCTAACCCTTGCCCTAGCCCTAGCCCTAGCCCTAACCCTAACCCTAGCACTTGCCCTAGCCCTAGCCCTAACCCTAGCCCTAGCCCTTGCCCTAACCCTAACCCTTAACCTAACCCTAGCCCTAAACCTAACCCTAACACTAGCCCTAGCCCTAACTCTAACCCTAACCCTAACCCTAGCCCTAGCCCTAACCCTAGCCCTAGCCCTAACCGTAGCCCTAACCCTAGCCCTAACCCTAACACTAACCCTAGCCCTAGCCCTAGCCCTAGCCCTAAACCTAACCCTAGCCCTAGCACTAGCCCTAGCGCTAGACTTAACCCTAGCCCCAACCCTAACCCTAACCCTAACCCTAGCCCTAGCCCTACAACTAGCCCTAGCCCTAGCCCTAAACCTAAACCTGACCCTAACCCTAACCCTAGCCCTAGCCGTAACCCTAACCATAACCCTAGTCCTAGCCCTAACCCTATCACAAACCCTAACCCTAACCCTAGCCCTAGCCCTAGAGCTAGCCCTAGCCCTAGCCTTCAACCTAACCCTAACCCTAGCCCTAGACGTAACCCTAGACCTAACCCTAACCCTAGCCTAACCCTAACCCTAACCCAAGCCCTAGTCCTAACCCTAGCCCTAATCCTAACCCTAACCCTAACCCTGGCACTAGCCCTAGCCCTAGCCCAAGCCCTAGACCCACCCCTAACCCTAAACCTAACACTAGCCCTAGCCCTACCCCTAACCCTAAGCCTAACCCTAACCCTTGCACTAGCACTAACCCTAGCCCTAACCCTAAACCTAACCATAGCCCTAGCCCTAACCCTAGCCCTAACCCTAACCATAACCCTAACCCTAGCCCTCGCCCTAGCCATAGCCCTAGCCCTAACACTAACCCTAACCCTAGCCCTAGCCTAACCCTAGCCCTAGCCATAGCCCTAGCCCTAGCCCTAACCCTAACCCTAACCCAAGACCTAACCCTAACCCTAACCCTAACCGTAACCCTAGACATAGCCCTAGCCCTAGCCCTAACCCTAACCCTAGCCCTAACCCTATCCCTAACCCTAGCCCGAGCCCGAGCCCTAGCCCTTACCCTAACCCTAACCCTAACCCTAACACTAGCCCTAGCCCTAACCCTAGCCCTCACCCTAACCCTAGCCCTAACCCTAACCCTAACCCTAAACATAACCCTAGCCATAGCCCTAGCCCTAGCCCTAGCCCTAAACCTAACCCAAACCCTAGACCTAGCCCTAGACCTAGCCCTAACCCTAACCCTAACCCTAAACATAACCCTAGCCATAGCCCTAACCCTAACCCTAGCCCTAAACCTAGCCCTAACCCTAGCCCTAGCCCTAGCCCTAGCCCGAGCCCTAGCCCTAGCCCTAGCCCTCATCATAACCCTAAACCTAACCCTAAACCTATCCCTAAACCTAACCCTAACACTAGAACTAGCCCTAGCTCTAGCCCTAGCAATAGCCCTAAACCTAACGCTAAACCTAGCCCTAG
>OX463227.1:159871009-159873509 GCA_949820135.1 Sylvilagus floridanus | reverse complement strand
CCCTAGCCCTTGCCCTAAGCCTAACCCTAACCCTAACCCTAGCCCTTAACCTAACCCTAACACTAGCCCTAGCCCTAACTCTAACCCTAACCCTAAACTTAGCCCTAGCCCTAGCCCTAGCTCTAGACTTAACCCTAGCCCTAACCCTAACCCTAACCCTAACCCTAGCCCTAGCCCTACAACTAGCCCTAGCCCTAGCCCTAACCCTAAACCTAACCCTAACCCTAAACATAGCCCTAGTCCTAGCCCTAACCCTATCACTAACCCTAACCCTAACCCTAGCCCTAGCCCTAGAGCTAGCCCTAGCCCTAGCCTTCAACCTAACCCTAACCCTAGCCCTAGACGTAACCCTAGACCTAACCCTAACCCTAGCCCTAACCGTAACCCTAGCCCTAACCCTAACCTTAACCCTAGACCTAGCCCTAACCGTAGCCCTAGCCCTAACCCTAACCCTAGCCCTAACCCTAACCCTAGCCCGAGCCCTAGCCCTAGACCTAGACCTAGCCCTAGCCCTAGCCCTAGCCCTAACCCTAACCCTAACCCTAACCCTAGCCCTAACCCTAGCCCTAACCCTAACCCTAACCATAAACCTAAGCCTAGACCTAACCCTAACCCTAGCCCTAACCCTAAACCTAACCCTAGCCCTAGCCATAGCCCTAGCCCTATCCCTAGCCCTAGCCCTAGCCCTAGCCCTAACCCTAACCGTAACCCTAACCCTAACCCGAGCCCTAGCCCTAACCCTAATCATATCCCTAAACCTAACCCTAGCCCTAACCCTAACCCTAGCCATAAACCTAACCCTAACCCTAACCCTAACCCTATGCCTAGCCCTAGCTCTAGCCCTAGCCATAGCCCTCACCCTAACCCTAGCCCTAACCCTAACCCTAACCCTAAACATAACCCTAGCCATAGCCCTAGCCCTAGCCCTAGGCCTAAACCTAACCCAAACCCTAGACCTAGCCCTAGACCTAGCCCTAACCCTAACCCTAACCCTAAACATAACCCTAGCCATAGCCCTAACCCTAACCCTAGCCCTAAACCTAGCCCTAACCCTAGCCCTAGCCCTAGCCCTAGCCCGAGCCCTAGCCCTAGCCCTAGCCCTCACCATAACCCTAACCCTAACCCTAAACCTATCCCTAAACCTAACCCTAACCCTAGAACTAGCCCTAGCTCTAGCCCTAGCAATAGCCCTAAACCTAACGCTAAACCTAGCCCTAGCCCTAACCCTAACCCTAGCCCTAAACCTAACCCTAACCCTAGCCCTAGCCCTAGCCTTAGCCCTAACCCTAGCCCTAACCCTAACCCTAGCCCAAAACCTAACCCTAACACTAACCCTAACCCAAGCCCTAGCCCTAGCCGTAGACCTAGCCATAGCCCTAACCCTAAACTTAGCCTTAGCCCTAACCCTAGCCCTAGCCCTAACCGTAGCCCTAATCCTAGCCCTAACCCTAACCCTAGCCCTAAACCTAACCCTAACACTAGCCCTAGCCCTAACTCTAACCCTAACCCTAACCCTAGCTCTAGACTTAACCCGAGCCCTAACCCTAACCCTAACCCTAACACTAGCCCTAGCCCTAACTCTAACCCTAACCCTAACCCTAGCTCTAGACTTAACCCGAGCCCTAACCCTAACCCTAACCCTAACACTAGCCCTAGCCCTAACTCTAACCCTAACCCTAACCCTAGCCCTAACCCTAACCCTAAACCTAACCCTTGCCCTAGCCCTAGCCCTAGCCCTAACCCTAACCCTAGCACTTGCCCTAGCCCTAGCCCTAGCCCTAGCCCTAGCCCTTGCCCTAAGCCTAACCCTAACCCTAACCCTAGCCCTTAACCTAACCCTAACACTAGCCCTAGCCCTAACTCTAACCCTAACCCTAACCCTAGCCCTAGCCCTAGCCCTAGCTCTAGACTTAAACCTAGCCCTAACCCTAACCCTAACCCTAACCCTAGCCCTAGCCCTACAACTAGCCCTAGCCCTAGCCCTAACCCTAAACCTAACCCTAACCCTAACCATAGCCCTAGCCGTAACCCTAACCATAACCCTAGTCCTAGCCCTAACCCTATCACTAACCATAACCCTAACCCTAGCCCTAGCCCTAGAGCTAGCCCTAGCCCTAGCCTTCAACCTAACCCTAACCCTAGCCCTAGACGTAACCCTAGACCTAACCCTAACCCTAGCCCTAACCGTAACCCTAGACCTAACCCTAACCTTAACCCTAGACCTAGCCCTAACCGTAGCCCTAGCCCTAACCCTAACCCTAGCCCTAACCCTAACCCTAGCCCGAGCCCTAGCCCTAGACCTAGACCTAGCCCTAGCCCTAGCCCTAGCCCTAACCCTAACCCTAACCCTAACCCTAGCCCTAACCCTAGCCCTAACCCTAACCCTAACCATAAACCTAAGCCTAGCCCTAACCCTAACCCTAGCCCTAACCCTAAACCTAACCCTAGCCCTAGCCATAGCCCTAGCCCTATCCCTAGCCCTAGCCCTAGCCCTAGCCCT
>OX463227.1:159863509-159868509 GCA_949820135.1 Sylvilagus floridanus | reverse complement strand
AGCCCTAACTCTAACCCTAACCCTAACCCTAGCTCTAAACTTAACCCGAGCCCTAACCCTAACCCTAACCCTAACACTAGCCCTAGCCCTAACTCTAACCCTAACCCTAACCCTAGCCCTAACCCTAACCCTAAACCTAACCCTTGCCCTAGCCCTAGCCCTAGCCCTAACCCTAACCCTAGCACTTGCCCTAGCCCTAGCCCTAGCCCTAGCCCAGGCCCTAAGCCTAACCCTAACCCTAACCCTAGCCCTTAACCTAACCCTAACACTAGCCCTAGCCCTAACTCTAACCCTAACCCTAACCCTAGCCCTAGCCCTAGCCCTAGCTCTAGACTTAACCCTAGCCCTAACCCTAACCCTAACCCTAACCCTAGCCCTAGCCCTACAACTAGCCCTAGCCCTAGCCCTAACCCTAAACCTAACCCTAACCCTAACCATAGCCCTAGCCGTAACCCTAACCATAACCCTAGTCCTAGCCCTAACCCTATCACTAACCCTAACCCTAACCCTAGCCCTAGCCCTAGAGCTAGCCCTAGCCCTAGCCTTCAACCTAACCCTAACCCTAGCCCTAGACGTAACCCTAGACCTAACCCTAACCCTAGCCCTAACCGTAACCCTAGCCCTAACCCTAACCTTAACCCTAGACCTAGCCCTAACCGTAGCCCTAGCCCTAACCCTAACCCTAGCCCTAACCCTAACCCTAGCCCGAGCCCTAGCCCTAGACCTAGACCTAGCCCTAGCCCTAGCCCTAGCCCTAACCCTAACCCTAACCGTAACCCTAGCCCTAACCCTAGCCCTAACCCTAACCCTAACCATAAACCTAAGCCTAGCCCTAACCCTAACCCTAGCCCTAACCCTAAACCTAACCCTAGCCCTAGCCATAGCCCTAGCCCTATCCCTAGCCCTAGCCCTAGCCCTAGCCCTAGCCCTAACCCTAACCCTAACCCTAACCCGAGCCCTAGCCCTAACCCTAATCATATCCCTAAACCTAACCCTAGCCCTAACCCTAACCCTAGCCATAAACCTAACCCTAACCCTAACCCTAACCCTATGCCTAGCCCTAGCTCTAGCCCTAGCCCTAGCCCTCACCCTAACCCTAGCCCTAACCCTAACCCTAACCCTAAACATAACCCTAGCCATAGCCCTAGCCCTAGCCCTAGGCCTAAACCTAACCCAAACCCTAGACCTAGCCCTAGACCTAGCCCTAACCCTAACCCTAACCCTAAACATAACCCTAGCCATAGCCCTAACCCTAACCCTAGCCCTAAACCTAGCCCTAACCCTAGCCCTAGCCCTAGCCCTAGCCCGAGCCCTAGCCCTAGCCCTAGCCCTCACCATAACCCTAACCCTAACACTAAACCTATCCCTAAACCTAACCCTAACCCTAGAACTAGCCCTAGCTCTAGCCCTAGCAATAGCCCTAAACCTAACGCTAAACCTAGCCCTAGCCCTAACCCTAACCATAGCCCTAACCCTAAACCTAACCCTAGCCCTAGCCCTAGCCCTAGCCCTAACCCTAGCCCTAACCCTAACCCTAGCCCAAAACCTAACCCTAACACTAACCCTAACCCAAGCCCTAGCCCTAGCCGTAGACCTAGCCATAGCCCTAACCCTAAACTTAGCCTTAGCCCTAACCCTAGCCCTAGCCCTAACCATAGCCCTAATCCTAGCCCTAACCCTAACCCTAGCCCTAAACCTAACCCTAACACTAGCCCTAGCCCTAACTCTAACCCTAACCCTAACCCTAACTCTAGACTTAACCCGAGCCCTAACCCTAACCCTAACCCTAACCCTAACCCTAACACTAGCCCTAGCCCTAACTCTAAACCTAATCCTAACCCTAGCGCAAACCCTAACCCTAAACCTAACCCTTGCCCTAGCCCAAGCCCTAGCCCTAACCCTAACCCTAGCACTTGCCCTAGCCCTAGCCCTAGCCCTAGCCCTAGCCCTTGCCCTAAGCCTAACCCTAACCCTAACCCTAGCCCTAAACCTAACCCTAACACTAGCCCTAGCCCTAACTCTAACCCTAACCCTAACCCTAGCCCTAGCCCTAGCCCTAGCTCTAGACTTAACCCTAGCCCTAACCCTAACCCTAACCCTAACCCTAGCCCTAGCCCTACAACTAGCCCTAGCCCTAGCCCTAACCCTAAACCTAACCCTAACTCTAACCATAGCCCTAGCCGTAACCCTAACCATAACCCTAGTCCTAGCCCTAACCCTATCACTAACCCTAACCCTAACCCTAGCCCTAGCCCTAGAGCTAGCCCTAGCCCTAGCCTTCAACCTAACCCTAACCCTAGCCCTAGACGTAACCCTAGACCTAACCCTAACCCTAGCCATAGCCCTAGCCCTAGCCCTAGCCCTAAACCTAACCCAAACCCTAGACCTAGCCCTAGACCTAGCCCTAACCCTAACCCTAACCCTAAACATAACCCTAGCCCGAGCCCTAGCCCTAGACCTAGACCTAGCCCTAGCCCTAGCCCTAGCCCTAACCCTAACCCTAACCGTAACCCTAGCCCTAACCCTAGCCCTAACCCTAACCCTAACCATAAACCTAAGCCTAGCCCTAACCCTAACCCTAGCCCTAACCCTAAACCTAACCCTAGCCCTAGCCATAGCCCTAGCCCTATCCCTAGCCCTAGCCCTAGCCCTAGCCCTAACCCTAACCCTAACCCTAAACATAACCCTAGCCATAGCCCTAGCCCTAGCCCTAGGCCTAAACCTAAACCAAACCCTAGACCTAGCCCTAGACCTAGCCCTAACCCTAACCCTAACCCTAAACATAACCCTAGCCATAGCCCTAACCCTAACCCTAGCCCTAAACCTAGCCCTAACCCTAGCCCTAGCCCTAGCCCTAGCCCGAGCCCTAGCCCTAGCCCTAGCCCTCACCATAACCCTAACCCTAACCCTAAACCTATCCCTAAACCTAACCCTAACCCTAGAACTAGCCCTAGCTCTAGCCCTAGCAATAGCCCTAAACCTAACGCTAAACCTAGCCCTAGCCCTAACCCTAACCCTAGCCCTAAACCTAACCCTAACCCTAGCCCTAGCCCTAGCCTTAGCCCTAACCCTAGCCCTAACCCTAACCCTAGCCCAAAACCTAACCCTAACACTAACCCTAACCCAAGCCCTAGCCCTAGCCGTAGACCTAGCCATAGCCCTAACCCTAAACTTAGCCTTAGCCCTAACCCTAGCCCTAGCCCTAACCGTAGCCCTAATCCTAGCCCTAACCCTAACCCTAGCCCTAAACCTAACCCTAACACTAGCCCTAGCCCTAGCCCTAGCCCTAACCCTAGCCCTAACCCTAACCCTAGCCCAAAACCTAACCCTAACACTAACCCTAACCCAAGCCCTAGCCCTAGCCGTAGACCTAGCCATAGCCCTAACCCTAAACTTAGCCTTAGCCCTAACCCTAGCCCTAGCCCTAACCGTAGCCCTAATCCCAGCCCTAACCCTAACCCTAGCCCTAAACCTAACCCTAACACTAGCCCTAGCCCTAACTCTAACCCTAACCCTAACCCTAGCTCTAAACTTAACCCGAGCCCTAACCCTAACCCTAACCCTAACACTAGCCCTAGCCCTAACTCTAACCCTAACCCTAACCCTAGCCCTAACCCTAACCCTAAACCTAACCCTTGCCCTAGCCCTAGCCCTAGCCCTAACCCTAACCCTAGCACTTGCCCTAGCCCTAGCCCTAGCCCTAGCCCTAGCCCAGGCCCTAAGCCTAACCCTAACCCTAACCCTAGCCCTTAACCTAACCCTAACACTAGCCCTAGCCCTAACTCTAACCCTAACCCTAACCCTAGCCCTAGCCCTAGCCCTAGCTCTAGACTTAACCCTAGCCCTAACCCTAACCCTAACCCTAACCCTAGCCCTAGCCCTACAACTAGCCCTAGCCCTAGCCCTAACCCTAAACCTAACCCTAACCCTAACCATAGCCCTAGCCGTAACCCTAACCATAACCCTAGTCCTAGCCCTAACCCTATCACTAACCCTAACCCTAACCCTAGCCCTAGCCCTAGAGCTAGCCCTAGCCCTAGCCTTCAACCTAACCCTAACCCTAGCCCTAGACGTAACCCTAGACCTAACCCTAACCCTAGCCCTAACCGTAACCCTAGCCCTAACCCTAACCTTAACCCTAGACCTAGCCCTAACCGTAGCCCTAGCCCTAACCCTAACCCTAGCCCTAACCCTAACCCTAGCCCGAGCCCTAGCCCTAGACCTAGACCTAGCCCTAGCCCTAGCCCTAGCCCTAACCCTAACCCTAACCGTAACCCTAGCCCTAACCCTAGCCCTAACCCTAACCCTAACCATAAACCTAAGCCTAGCCCTAACCCTAACCCTAGCCCTAACCCTAAACCTAACCCTAGCCCTAGCCATAGCCCTAGCCCTATCCCTAGCCCTAGCCCTAGCCCTAGCCCTAGCCCTAACCCTAACCCTAACCCTAACCCGAGCCCTAGCCCTAACCCTAATCATATCCCTAAACCTAACCCTAGCCCTAACCCTAACCCTAGCCATAAACCTAACCCTAACCCTAACCCTAACCCTATGCCTAGCCCTAGCTCTAGCCCTAGCCCTAGCCCTCACCCTAACCCTAGCCCTAACCCTAACCCTAACCCTAAACATAACCCTAGCCATAGCCCTAGCCCTAGCCCTAGGCCTAAACCTAAACCAAACCCTAGACCTAGCCCTAGACCTAGCCCTAACCCTAACCCTAACCCTAAACATAACCCTAGCCATAGCCCTAACCCTAACCCTAGCCCTAAACCTAGCCCTAACCCTAGCCCTAGCCCTAGCCCTAGCCCGAGCCCTAGCCCTAGCCCTAGCCCTCACCATAACCCTAACCCTAACCCTAAACCTATCCCTAAACCTAACCCTAACCCTAGAACTAGCCCTAGCTCTAGCCCTAGCAATAGCCCTAAACCTAACGCTAAACCTAGCCCTAGCCCTAACCCTAACCATAGCCCTAAACCTAACCCTAACCCTAGCCCTAGCCCTAG
>OX463227.1:159851009-159856009 GCA_949820135.1 Sylvilagus floridanus | reverse complement strand
AGCCCTAACCCTAACCCTAGCCCTAAACCTAACCCTAACACTAGCCCTAGCCCTAACTCTAACCCTAACCCTAACCCTAACTCTAGACATAACCCGAGCCCTAACCCTAACCCTAACCCTAACCCTAACCCTAACACTAGCCCTAGCCCTAACTCTAAACCTAATCCTAACCCTAGCGCAAACCCTAACCCTAAACCTAACCCTTGCCCTAGCCCAAGCCCTAGCCCTAACCCTAACCCTAGCACTTGCCCTAGCCCTAGCCCTAGCCCTAGCCCTAGCCCTTGCCCTAAGCCTAACCCTAACCCTAACCCTAGCCCTAAACCTAACCCTAACACTAGCCCTAGCCCTAACTCTAACCCTAACCCTAACCCTAGCCCTAGCCCTAGCCCTAGCTCTAGACTTAACCCTAGCCCTAACCTTAACCCTAACCCTAACCCTAGCCCTAGCCCTACAACTAGCCCTAGCCCTAGCCCTAACCCTAAACCTAACCCTAACTCTAACCATAGCCCTAGCCGTAACCCTAACCATAACCCTAGTCCTAGCCCTAACCCTATCACTAACCCTAACCCTAACCCTAGCCCTAGCCCTAGAGCTAGCCCTAGCCCTAGCCTTCAACCTAACCCTAACCCTAGCCCTAGACGTAACCCTAGACCTAACCCTAACCCTAGCCATAGCCCTAGCCCTAGCCCTAGCCCTAAACCTAACCCAAACCCTAGACCTAGCCCTAGACCTAGCCCTAACCCTAACCCTAACCCTAAACATAACCCTAGCCATAGCCCTAACCCTAACCCTAGCCCTAAACCTAGCCCTAACCCTAGCCCTAACCCTAGCCCTAGCCCGAGCCCTAGCCCTAGCCCTAGCCCTCACCATAACCCTAACCCTAACCCTAAACCTATCCCTAAACCTAACCCTAACCCTAGAACTAGCCCTAGCTCTAGCCCTACAATAGCCCTAAACCTAACGCTAAACCTAGCCCTAGCCCTAACCCTAACCCTAGCCCTAAACCTAACCCTAACCCTAACCCTAGCCCTAGCCCTAGACCTAACCCTAGCCCTAACCCTAATCCTAGCCCAAAACCTAACCCTAACACTAACCCTAACCCAAGCCCTAGCCCTAGCCGTAGACCTAGCCATAGCCCTAACCCTAAACTTAGCCTTAGCCCTAACCCTAGCCCTAGCCCTAGCCTAAACCCTAACCCTAGCACTAGCCCTAGCCCTAACTCTAGCCCTAGCCCTAGCCCTAACCTAGCCCTAACCCTAACGCTAACCCTAAACATAAGCCTAGCCCTAACCTTAACCCTAGCCATCAACCTAACCCTAAACCTAACCCTAGCCCTAGACCTAGCCCTAGCCATAGCCCTAACCCTAACCCTAACCCTAACCCTAACCCTAACCCTAGCACTAGCCCTAGCCGTAGCCCTAGCCCTAGCCCCACACCTAACCCTAACCCTAACCCTAGCCCTAGCCCTAGCCCTAACCCTAACCCTAACCCTAACCTTAACCCTTGCCCTAGACCGAGCCTTAACCTTAAACCTAACCCTAACCCTAACCCTAAACCTAACCCTAGCCCTAGCCCTAGCCCTAGCCCTAGCCCTAACCCTAAACCTAACCCTAGCCCTAGACCTAGCCCTAGCCCTAGCCCTAGCCCTAGACCTAGCCCAGCCCTAACACTAACCCTAACCCTAACCCTAGCCCTAACCCTAATCTAACACTAACCCTAACCCTAGACATAGCCCTAGCCCTAGCCCTAACCCTAACCCTAGCCCTAAACCTAATCCTAAACCTAACCCTAGCCCTAGCCCGAGCCCGAGCCCTAACCCTAACCCTAAACCTAACCCTAGACCTAGCCCTAGCCCTAGCAACAACCCTAACCATAACCCTAAACCTAACCCTAGCCCTAACCCTAACCCTAACCCTAGCCCTAGCACTAACTCTAACCCTAACCCTAACCCTAGCCCTAACCCTAAACATAGCCCTAACCCTAACTATAACCCTAAACCTAGCCCTATCCCTAGACCTAGCCCTAAACCTAAACCTACCCTTAGCCCTAACCCTAGCCCTAGCCCTAACCCTAACCCTAAAGCTAACTCTAGCCCGAGCCCTAAACATAACCCTAGCCCTAAACCTAATCCTAACCCTAGCCCTAAACCTAACCCTAACACTAACCCTAAACCTAGCCCTAGCCCTAGCCCTTACCCTAAACCTAGCCTTAGCCCTAACCCTAGCCCTAGACCTAACCCTAACCCTAGCACTAGACCTAGCCCTAACCCTAGCCCTAGGCCTAACCCTAGCCCTAACCCTAACCCTAACCCTAACTCTAAACCTAAGCCTAGCCCTAACCCTAACTCTAGCCCTAAACCTAACCCTAACCCTAACCCTAAACCTAGCCCTAGACCTAGCCCTAGCCCTAGCCCTAACCATAACCCTAACACTAACCGTAGCCCTAGCCCTAATTCTAACCCTAACCCTAACCCTAGCCCTAACCCTAACCCTAGCCCTAACCCTTACCCTAACCCTAACCCTACCCTAGCCCTAACCCTAGACCTAACCCTAACCCTAAACCTACCATTAGACCTAACCCTAGTCCTAGCCCTAGCCCTAACCCTAACCCTAACCCTAACCCTTGCCCTAGCCCTAGCCCTAGCCCTAAAACTAACCCTAACGCTAGCCCTAGCCCTAACCCTAACCCTAACCCTAGCCCTAGCCCTAGCCCTAGCCCTAGCCCTAACCCTAACCCTAACCCTAGCCCTAGCCCTAGACCTAGCCCTAGCCCTAGCCCTAACCCTAACCCTAACCCTAACCCTACCCCTAACCCTAACCTTAACACTAACCCTAACCCTAGACATAGCCCTAGCCCTAGCCCTAACCCTAACCCTACCCTAACCCTAGCCCTAGCCCGAGCCCTAGCCCTAACCCTAACCCTAACCCTAACCCTAACCCTAACTAGGGCCCTAGCCCTAACCCTGTCCCTAGCCCTAACCCTAACACTAACCCTTGCCCTAGCCCTAGCCCTAGTCCTGGCCCTAACCCTAACCCTAACCCTAGCCCTAACCCTAAACCTAACCCTAGCCCTAGCCCTAACGCTAACCCTAACCCTAACCCTAGACCTAACCCTAACCCTAGCCCTAACCCTAGCCCTAGCCCTAGCCCTAACCCTAACCCTAACCCTAGCCCTAGCCCTAACCCTAGCCCTAACCCTAACCCTAACCCTAACCCTAACCCTAGCCCTAGACCTAGCCCTAGCCCTAGCCCTAACCCTAAACCTAACCCTAACTCTAACCATAGCCCTAGCCGTACCCTAACCATAACCCTAGTCCTAGCCCTAACCCTATCACTAACCCTAACCCTAACCCTAGCCCTAGCCCTAGAGCTAGCCCTAGCCCTAGCCTTCAACCTAACCCTAACCCTAGCCCTAGACGTAACCCTAGACCTAACCCTAACCCTAGACCTAGCCGTAACCCTAGCCCTAACCCTAATCCTAACCCTAGACCTAGCCCTAACCCTAGCCCTAAACATAAACCTAGCCATAGCCCTAGCCCTAGCCCTAGCCCTAAACCTAACCCAAACCCTAGACCTAGCCCTAGACCTAGCCCTAACCCTAACCCTAACCCTAAACATAACCCTAGCCATAGCCCTAACCCTAACCCTAGCCCTAAACCTAGCCCTAACCCTAGCCCTAGCCCTAGCCCTAGCCCTAGCCCGAGCCCTAGCCCTAGCCCTAGCCCTCACCATAACCCTAACCCTAACCCTAAACCTATCCCTAAACCTAACCCTAACCCTAGAACTAGCCCTAGCTCTAGCCCTACAATAGCCCTAAACCTAACGCTAAACCTAGCCCTAGCCCTAACCCTAACCCTAGCCCTAAACCTAACCCTAACCCTAGCCCTAGCCCTAGCCCTAGACCTAACCCTAGCCCTAACCCTAATCCTAGCCCAAAACCTAACCCTAACACTAACCCTAACCCAAGCCCTAGCCCTAGCCGTAGACCTAGCCATAGCCCTAACCCTAAACTTAGCCTTAGCCCTAACCCTAGCCCTAGCCCTAGCCAAAACCCTAACCCTAGCACTAGCCCTAGCCCTAACTCTAGCCCTAGCCCTAGCCCTAACCCTAGCACTAACCCTAACGCTAACCCTAAACATAAGCCTAGCCCTAACCTTAACGCTAGCCATTAACCTAAACCTAAACCTAACCCTAGCCCTAGACCTAGCCCTAGCCATAGCCCTAACCCTAACCCTAATCCTAACCCAAGCCCTAGTCCTAACCCTAGCCCTAACCCTAACCCTAACCCTAACCCTAACCCTAGCACTAGCCCTAACCCTAGCCCTAGCCCTAGAGCTAGCCCTAACCCTAGCCTTCAACCTAACCCTAACCCTAGCCCTAGACGTAACCCTAGACCTAACCCTAACCCTAGCCCTAGCCGTAACCCTAGCCCTAACCCTAACCCTAACCCTAGACCTAGCCCTAACCCTAGCCCTAAACATAACCCAAACCCTAGACCTAGCACTAGACCTAGCCCTAACCCTAACCCTAACCCTAAACATAACCCTAGCCATAGCCCTAACCCTAACCCTAGCCCTAAACCTAGCCCTAACCCTAGCCCTAGCCCTAGCCCTAGCCCTAGCCCTAGCCCGAGCCCTAGCCCTAGCCCTAGCCCTCACCATAACCCTAACCCTAACCCTAAACCTATCCCTAAACCTAACCCTAACCCTAGAACTAGCCCTAGCTCTAGCCCTACAATAGCCCTAAATCTAACGCTAAACCTAGGCCTAGCCCTAACCCTAACCCTAGCCCTAAACCTAACCCTAACCCTAGCCCTAGCCCTAGCCCTAGACCTAACCCTAGCCCTAACCCTAACCCTAGCCCAAAACCTAACCCTAACACTAACCCTAACCCAAGCCCTAGCCCTAGCCGTAGACCTAGCCATAGCCCTAACCCTAAACTTAGCCTTAGCCCTAACCCTAGCCCTAGCCCTAGCCTAAACCCTAACCCTAGCCCTAGACG
>OX463227.1:159821009-159823509 GCA_949820135.1 Sylvilagus floridanus | reverse complement strand
TAACCCTAACCCTAACCCTATGCCTAGCCCTAGCTCTTGCCCTAGCCCTAGCCCTCACCCTAACCCTAGCCCTAACCCTAAGCCTAACCCTAAACATAACCCTAGCCATAGTCCTAGCCCTAGCCCTAGGCCTAAACCTAACCCAAACCCTAGACCTAGCCCTAGACCTAGCCCTAACCCTAACCCTAACCCTAAACATAACCCTAGCCATAGCCCTAACCCTAACCCTAGCCCTAAACCTAGCCCTAATCCTAGCCCTAGCCCTAGCCCGAGCCATAGCCCTAGCCCTAGCCCTCACCATAACCCTAACCCTAACCCTAAACCTATCCCTAAACCTAACCCTAACCCTAGAACTAGCCCTAGCTCTAGCCCTAGCAATAGCCCTAAACCTAACGCTAAACCTAGCCCTAGCCCTAACCCTAACCCTAGCCCTAAACCTAACCCTAACCCTAGCCCTAGCACTAGCCCTAGCCCTAACCCTAGCCCTAACCCTAACCCTAGCCCAAAACCTAACCGTAACACTAACCCTAACCCAAGCCCTAGCCCTAGCCGTAGACCTAGCCATAGCCCTAACCCTAAACTTAGCCTTAGCCCTAACCCTAGCCCTAGCCCTAACCATAGCCCTAATCCTAGCCCTAACCCTAACCCTAGCCCTAAACCTAACCCTAACACTAGCCCTAGCCCTAACTCTAACCCTAACCCTAACCCTAGCTCTAGACTTAACCCGAGCCCTAACCCTAACCCTAACCCTAACACTAGCCCTAGCCCTAACTCTAACCCTAACCCTAACCCTAGCCCTAACCCTAACCCTAAACCTAACCCTTGCCCTAGCCCTAGCCATAGCCCTAACCATAACCCTAGCACTTGCCCTAGCCCTAGCCCTAGCCCTAGCCCTTGCCCTAAGCCTAAGCCTAACCCTAACCCTAGCCCTAAACCTAACCCTAACACTAGCCCTAGCCCTAACTCTAACCCTAACCCTAACCCTAGGCCTAGCCCTAGCCCTAGCTCTAGACTTAACCCTAGCCCTAACCCTAACCCTAACCCTAACCCTAGCCCTAGCCCTACAACTAGCCCTAGCCCTAGCCCTAACCCTAAACCTAACCCTAACTCTAACCATAGCCCTAGCCGTAACCCTAACCATAACCCTAGTCCTAGCCCTAACCCTATCACTAACCCTAACCCTAACCCTAGCCCTAGCCCAAGAGCTAGCCCTAGCCCTAGGCTTCAACCTAACCCTAACCCTAGCCCTAGACGTAACCCTAGACCTAACCCTAACCCTAGCCCTAACCGTAACCCTAGCCCTAACCCTAACCTTAACCCTAGACCTAGCCCTAACCCTAGCCCTAGCCCTAACCCTAACCCTAGCCCTAACACTAACCCTAGCCCGAGCCCTAGCCCTAGACCTAGACCTAGCCCTAGCCCTAGCCCTAGTCCTAACCCTAACCCTAACCCTAACCCTAGCCCTAACCCTAGCCCTAACCCTAACCCTAACCATAAACCTAAGCCTAGCCCTAACCCTAACCCTAGCCCTAATCCTAAACCTAACCCTAGCCCTAGCCATAGCCCTAGCCCTATCCCTAGCCCTAGCCCTAGCCCTAGCCCTAGCCCTAACCCTAACCCTAACCCTAACCCGAGCCCTAGCTCTAACCCTAATCATATCCCTAAACCTAACCCTAGCCCTAACCCTAACCCTAGCCCTAAACCTAACCCTAACCCTAACCCTAACCCTATGCCTAGCCCTAGCTCTAGCCCTAGCCCTAGCCCTCACCCTAACCCTAGCCCTAACCCTAACCCTAACCCTAAACATAACCCTAGCCATAGCCCTAGCCCTAGCCCTAGGCCTAAACCTAACTTAAACCCTAGACCTAGCCCTAGACCTAGCCCTAACCCTAACCCTAAACCTAAACATAACCCTAGCCATAGCCCTAACCCTAACCCTAGCCCTAAACCTAGCCCTAATCCTAGCCCTAGCCCTAGCCCGAGCCCTAGCCCTAGCCCTAGCCCTCACCATAACCCTAAACCTATCCCTAAACCTAACCCTAACCCTAGAACTAGCCCTAGCTCTAGCCCTAGCAATAGCCCTAAACCTAACGCTAAACCTAGCCCTAGCCCTAACCCTAACCCTAGCCCTAAACCTAACCCTAACCCTAGCCCTAGCACTAGCCCTAGCCCTAACCCTAGCCCTAACCCTAACCCTAGCCCAAAATCTAACCCTAACACTAACCCTAACCCAAGACCTAGCCCTAGCCGTAGACCTAGCCATAGCCCTAACCCTAAACTTAGCCTTAGCCCTAACCCTAGCCCTAGCCCTAACCATAGCCCTAATCCTAGCCCTAACCCTAAACCTAGCCCTAAACCTAACCCTAACACTAGCCCTAGCCCTAACTCTAACCCTAACCCTAACCCTAGCTCTAGACTTAACCCGAGCCCTAACCCTAACCCTAACCCTAACACTAGCCCTAGCCCTAACTCTAAACCTAACCCTAACCCTAGCCCTAAC
>OX463227.1:159808509-159811009 GCA_949820135.1 Sylvilagus floridanus | reverse complement strand
TAGCCCTAGCCCTAACCCTAACACTAGCCCTAGCCTCAACCCTAAACCTCGCCCTAACACTAATCCTAGCCTTAGCCCTAGCCCGAGCCCTAGCCCTAGACCTAGAACTAACCCTAGCCCTAGCCCTAGCGCTAACCCTAAACCTAACCCTAACCCTAGCCTAACCCTAGCCCTAGCCCTAACCCTAACCCTAAACCTAGCACTAGCCCTAGCCCTAGATCTAGCCCTAGCCCTAGCCCTAGCCCTAACCCTAACCCTAGCCCTAACCCTAGCCCTAACCCTAACACTAACCCTAAACCTAAGCCCAGGCATAACCTTAACCCTAGCCCTAAACCTAACCCTAACCCTAACCCTAACCCTAGCCGTAGCACTAGCCCTAGCCCTAGCCCTAACCCCAACCCTAACCTTAACCCTAGCCCTAGCCCAGGCCCTAGCCCTAACCCTAACCCTAACGCTAACCCTAGCACTAGCCCTATCCCTAGCCCTAGCCCTATCCCCAGCCCTAACCCTAAACCTAGCCCTAGCCCTAGCCCTAGCCCTAGCCCTATACCTAACCCTAACTCTAACACTTGCCCTAGCCCTAACCCTACCATTAGCCCTAACCCTAGGCCTAGCCCTAGCCCTAACCCTAACCCTAACCCTAACCCTTGCCCTAGCCCTAACCCTAGCCCTAACCCAAACCCTAACCCTAGCCCTAGCCCTAACCCTTACCCTAACCCTAGCCCTAGCCCAAGCCCTAGCCCTAACCCTAACCCTAACCCTAACCCTAGCCCTAACCTTAACGCAAACCCTAGCCCTAGCCCTAGCCCTAGCGCAACCCTAGCCCTAACCCTAACCCTAAACCTAAACCTAAGACAAGCCCTAACCTTAAACGTAGCCCTAAACATAACCCTAACCCTAACCCTAACCCTAGCCGTAGCCCTAGCCCTAGCCCTAGCCCTAACCCTAATCCTAACCCTAACCCTAGCCCTAGACCAGGCCCTAGCCCTAACCCTAACCCTAATCCTAAACGTAGCACTAGACATAGCCCTAGCCCTAGCCCTAGCCCTAGCCCCAGCCCTAACCCTAAACCTAGCCCTGGCCCTAGCCCTAGCCCTAGCCCTAACCCTAACCCTAGCCCTAACCCTAGCCATAAACCTAACCCTACCCCTAAACCTAACCCTAACCCTAACCCTAAACCTAGGCCTAGCCCTAGCCCTAGCCCTAACCCTAACCCTAAATCTAACCCTAGCCCTAGCCCTAGCCCTAGCTCTAACCCTTACCCAAACCCTAACCCTAGCACTAGCCCAAGCCCTAACCCTAACCCTAACCCTAACCCTAGCCCTAGCCCTAGCACTAGCCCTAACCCAAACCCTAACCCTAGCCCTAGCCCTAGCCCTAGCCCTAGGCCTAGCCCTATACCTAACCCTAACCCTAAAAGTAACTGTAGCCCTAGCCCTAGCCCTAGCCATAACCCTAACCCTAACCCTAAACCTTGCCCTTGCCATAGCCCTAGCCCTAACCCTAACCCTAACCCTAGCCCTAACCCTAACCCTAGCCCTAACCCTGACCCTAACCCTAGCCATAGCCCTAACACTAACCCTAACCCTTACCCTAACCCTAACCCTAACCCTAGCCCTAGCCCTAACCGTAGCCCTAATCCTAGCCCTAACCCTAACACTAACACTAGCCCTAGCCCTAGACATAGCCCTAGCCCGAGAACTAGCCCTAGACCTAACCCTAACCCTAACCCTATCCCTAGCCCTAGCCCTAGCCCTAGCCCTAGGCCTAGCCCTAGCCATAACCCTAACCCTAACCCTAACCCTAACCCTAACCCTAGCCCTAAACCTAACCCTAACCCTAGCCCTAGCCCTAACTCTAACCCTAACCCTAACTCTAGCCCTAGCCCTAACCCTAGCCCTAGCCCTAACCGTAGCCCTAATCCTAGCCCTAACCCTAAACCTAACCCTAACCCTAGCCCTAGCCCTAGTCCTAACCCTAACCCTAACCCTAACCCTAAATCTAAGCCTAGCCCTAACCCTAAACCTAGCCCTAACCGTAACCCTAAACCTAGCCCTAGCCCTAACCCTAACCCTAACCCTAACCCTATCCTAGCCCTAGCCCTAAACCTAATCATATCCGTAAACCTAACCCTAGCCCTAACCCTAACCCTAGCCCTAAACCTAAGCCTAAACCTAAGCCTAGCCCTAACCCTAACCCTAGCCCTAAACCTAATCCTAACCTTAAGCCTAACCCTAATCCCCTAGACCTAGCCCTAGTCTAAGACCTAACCCTAACCCTAACCCTAACCCTAGCCCTAGACCTAGCCCTAACCCTAGTCCTAACCCTAACCCTAACCCTAACCCTAACCCTAAACATAAGCCTAGCCCTAACCCTAACCCTAGACCTAAACCTAAGCCTAACCATAACCCTAACCCTAGCCCTAGACCTAGCCCTAGCCCTAGCCCTAGCCCTAACCCTAACCCTAACCCTAACCTTAACACAAGCCCTAGTCCTAACC